>BQNB010107710.1:0-23111 GCA_026074375.1 Tanacetum coccineum | reverse complement strand
TCTAGTCTGACTTCAGAACTATGTTAGCCTGTTCAAATTTTGAATCGAAAATACTAATTACAAGAACCGTCAAAATTTAAGTTCAATTTTTTGTGACTCGTAAAAAATCTAGATGGAACTATATGTATGCGTATCTACTAATTATGCAACTCTCTTCCATTCTATGCTTAATGTTGTCTAAAACCTGTGATATTACTGTCTGTTTGAACATGTGATATTTCATAATATACTCCATCACGTACTATGCGTATACGTATGGATTAATAGTCTTCATGCATAAACTTTACAAATTTAGTAACTTATTTACACAGTATAAGAATCCAAAGGTGGACCGGCCATTTGCATCATCTGATATTCGATTAATTTCATTCGTAACTTCTTCCCAGACCTTTTGAAAATCACAAGCACGTACTGTTATGACTGAATGGGATGGGCAAAGTTCTTTGGACCAGGTCAAGCAACTTTCCATTCCAAGCCCAAAGTTGTAGTCTAGCAGCTGATCAATACCTTCGAAATCCGCTAAAATTAGTAGCCATTTTCTACTGAAATCGAAGGCGTCGTTACAGCTCCTACCAGAGAATCTAAAATTGCATCATAACAATTTTCTCAAACAATCGCTACTATACCCATTCTGCACATATTCTGCATGGTTGAAGGCACAAATATATAACGTACACTAAGAAACGTATAGTGTGTATAGCAATCCTATGTTGTGATGATCCGAGAATCATAGCAAAATATATAGCTAACACACACTTGAGGGCTGTTTCCAATTCTAGTTCTGATAATTATCTCATTATTTAGGTCACTTTACATGGTAATAACTGATCATTACGTTAGTATTTGTCAAACACTGAACAATACTTGTTATCACGACACAACAAATCTAAACATGTATATCTTGCACCCTGTTTTGTTAGTTAATTATCTACTTATATCTGTAAACGAACCGGACGAACACGGATGGAGCCTTCTTCATGTTCGTTCGTTTAGTTTTAGCCGGACAAATAAACGGGCACGATCGCTTAAACGAATGAATTTTGTTTTTCACGTTCGTTTATTAACAAATAAGGTTGTTTATGTTTGTTCATTAAGACACTAAACGAACAACATAAATATGCATAAAATTTACCAAAATATACGCGATATTGTGTTTTATAAGTTTTGTTTTGTTTAAGTAAAGTAGTTCCAAAACTATATACTAATAAAAAGATACGATAGACGAAAATAAACAGATATATGATCATTAACGAACGAATTATCGGCCGTTCACAAACATAAATGAACGGACAAGACTTTTGTTCATGTTTGTTCATTTAACTAAACAAACGTAAAATGTTGTTTATGTTCGTTCATTTAATAGATAAACTAACATAAACAAACTTATTACCAAACGGTTCATGAATGTTTACTGAACGTTCAATTCGTTTACAATCCTGTAGTCAAACACCGGCTTTAGAGTTCCAACAAATTCGTCACAACAATATTGATAGCATGATCCCAAAGTGAAACATGTGATTGCACCTTGGGTTCCAACATGCCTACAATTAATAATAATTATCTAACTTGGTATTCAAGGTTGATCACCAAAATCCAAAGAAAACCAACTGAAGTTTATATTATTTTCAGCTTAGCTTTGATAATTAGAAAAGATTACAGCATTGACTTTTGCAAATCATGTCCTCATTATTATGTTAACAAACTTAAAATGATAATTATATGTAACTTTACATTAAGCTTAAAAATGAACCAACTTACATGACAAATGGTGATACTCAAATAATTAATATGTCATATGTATGGCACATATCACTAACTTAAGATGACATGCAATTGTTAATAGCACGTATATGCATATGTATGTGTGTCTATTTATGTATTACTATAAATAGATATATGTATTAGTAGTAAATTTTGTTTATATATCTGGTTTCGAATAGTTTTAAAATTTCTGTAATATTTTCTTGACGATCTGCTATAAGAAAGATGGATGGGCATCAAGTTGTGCCGAGAACTTTTCATTTAGTATTGCTGTGAACAAGATCCGGCCGCCTTCATCAACTCATCCATTATTTTCACAAAGCCGGTACAATTTTGATTTTGATTTGTATTTTCGATTACAATTCATATTTTGGTCAAGATCCCGCTACCGGCCATTTCCATTTCATAATAATAATTAACCCTCTATCATCTTCTACTGTCTATGTTTGATTTAGGCTTAACGTACTCTGGCTTAGATTTAGAATGTATTTAGGCATGGTATGGTGTTTGGGTCTGCATGCATGTTTGTGATTTCGTCCAAACACGGGATTTTGTAATACTGACAATTAGTACGCTTCACAAACGAGCAACAACAAAAATGTACATGTTGATTGTGTTATATGTTTGGTGAACGTGAACGACGAATGACCTTATTATTTAAAGTGGCAAGATTCTTTTTTTATCCGACCATATGTTACAAAAACTAGGTAGGTGGTGTTCATTTTAGTTAATGAAATCAACTAATAACCTAAAGGAAACCAAGTTGGTCCGAAACTAGTAGTCTGTCTAACTACCTAAAAAGACGATTTTAGTAAACCTGGGGGGGGGGGGGGGGGGAGGGGGTGGTGGGGGGGGAGGGGGGGGGGGGGGGGGGGGGGGGGGGGGGGGGGGGGGGGGGGGGGGGGGGGGGGGGTGGGGGGGGGGGGGGAGGGGGGGGGATGGGGGGGGGGTGGGGGGGGGGGAGGAGGGGGGGGGGGGGGGGGGGGGGGGGGGGGGGGGGAGCGGGGGGGGGGGGGGGGGGGGGGGGGGGGGGGGGGGGGGGGGGGGGGGGGGGGGGGGGGGGGGGGGGGGGGGGGGGGTGGGGGGGGGGGGGGGGGGGGGGGGGGGGGGGGGGGAGGGGGGGGGGGGGGGGAGGGGGCGAGGGGACGGGGGGGGGGGGGGGGGGGTGTTTGAATCCAAATGATCAGCAATTAGTGAACACACATTGCGAAAGATAGTGTTTGGATATGGTTTCCAGTGAGAAAAAACCATGTCAGCAAGGGAATATCAGTTAGCGGGTAACATATGTCCTGGATTGATTAGAAGCATGCATGTCTAATTGTGATGTCCTCAGGGCGGGGGACCTAGGGGGTTACCAGGGGTTTACGTGAACCCGATAGATGTTTGTCGCTTAATGTTTCGATAAAAATCCCGATTTCTCCTAATTGAACCTGGTCTGAAATTTAGTGTTACATGAACACACGTCTTGTTTAGTTACTCCACTAACACGTCTAAATATATACAGTATTAATATGTTTACTTTTTTTACTTGAATCGTAATTTTAATTTTTTTTTTTATATTCTTTTAAATTGCCCATGGACGGAACCAGGACGTGAAGTGACCTTGGAATAAACTAAACAATACTACAAACATAATTTTAGAGACCGGGTGCAAGCTTTTTAAACAAAATTAACACTACGGCACAAATATCCATGGGTGTCCCGGGACAGTGCTCCTTGGTTCGGTCCCAGGGTCCGCCCCTAGTTGTCCTATGCGATGGTCACAAAATATGCCGTTAAACGCGAATATCCGTTTCTTCGGTTTAAAAGTCACGTGGAAAAGGTTTTATGGCCTGAATATATTTGTTATAGACATTTCTGATTTTCCATAGACACCTAACTCAGTAAAAAAATAGTATACTGAGCCCAAGTCAAGGGTTTTTTTTTAAATAACTGACCCACATGCTACACATGTGAATGCAAGTATTTATAGCAAGTTACATTTTGAGTAGAAGCAAAAATAACTGGTTGCCTAAACTGATAAAAGGAGATAACTAGTTGCTATTGCAAGCAACTTTGCATGTAAAATCACTCAAGCTCAATCCTAATATCAACATTAACAGCTAGCACTTTTATCCTCTCTCCCTTTCTCTAGAAGAAGAATAAAACAGTAAAAAAGATGAAGGCCAAAAAGGAGGAGCAGCATAATTACAGTGTTACAATACCACTACTGTTTGAAAGTAGTAAAGATGTGGGAACAAAGCAGGTGGAAGAACAATACAACAACATAGGATCATCAGGAACTACTTCATTCATGAGTACTTGTTTCAATGGTCTTAATGCTCTCTCAGGTAATAATTATTTTTTTTGTCTTTCAACTCATCCTTTATTTATTTCATAAGCATTAGTTACTGATCAATTAGCTAGCTTGCTAGATTGAAGCTATTGTTGTTATAAGCACCATACTCTTACTTTAACCAAAATGGAAGTAATATTAAGGCATCATTTTTCCAACCATGATTTTTTTTTCAAGGCTAATTTCATTGGAAAACCTAGCTAAACCTGAAGTATCAATCATATACCAAAAATATATGAAACTCAAACTTAAACCAAAGATTAATATTATATCCTCATACTCTTCCTATCCCAAACCAAGAAAACAAAAACACAAAGTCACAAATGTTCAATAAGAAATTATTTGTTTTTATGGGAGAAAGAGTAGGATCCTTGGTCTGCTGTAAGGAGAAGTGTCTTGTAAGAAAATATGAAGATAATCTTATATTTTACCCATCTTTAGAGAGTAAGTTGCATTACCCTATAGCATGTTATAGATTGCGTTATAGGCAGCTTCGCTAATTGCTTTACGTTTTTTTTCTTTTTGTAAGTGGTCGAGTATTTTTTGTGATGTGTTATAAGAATTTATTGAGACGGGTGTTTATGTTATGGGATTGTTATAGGTTATATGTTGACGTGATGACGACCCTATTTAGAGCGTCTCTAATGTTAACATTAAAAATTTGCATTAAAATAGAGTAAAATGAGCATCTTTATAATATCACTAAACATTTGTAAATAGTTTAAATTACATGTCGACACACTAGATAGAAAAAATAGTTGGAATAACATATATGATTATAGGGCTCATTGCAAACATACTAAAGACTTAAGAAAATATAGTAAGTTTAGTTGGTGTAAAAATTTAATGGATGCGGAGAATAGTAAATTTAGTTGGTGTAAAAATTCAATGTAGAGAGTGAAGTGGTCCGTTGATTTAGCAATGTAGTAGGTATGCGTATTCATGATTTACTTTTTAGATTTGTTTCAGTAACATTTGGGGAAGTGGTCCTAGCGATGTAGTAGGTATGCGTTCATTATTTGCCTTTTCTCGATCGGCGTACTATAAGCGTAGAGTGTGATTGAGCGTTTTCTCTTAACACATCAGTTTCACGTCATAAAAAACTACTTCATTAATTTTCACACAACTTTCTTTCAGCTATTATAATTTTATAATTTTCTTTTTATTCTTTATCATTTAAAAATACTTAGAAAACACGTACCCACACATAAAAATAAATCAATATATATATATATATATATATATATATATATATATATATATATAGAGTAAGGATCAAATGAGAAGAATACTTATAATGAGAATGATAAGAAGAAACCACAACCACACATTTCAGATGCACCTACAAAAATGCATGCATCTCCCCTTAAAATTCTCATTCCTATTTAAAATGTGTGGCTAGAAATCCTTCTTATTCTTCTCATTATACTTTTTCTTCTCACTTGATCCCTTCCCTATATATATATATATATATATATATATATATATATAGAGGAAGGTTAAAATAAAAAGATAAATATTCGTAAAAAGAATACACTAGGCATGTTTTTTAAAAATGTTTTCGAAAAATTCTATAAAAAATTCACAAGATAGAGTATGTTGGTGCATAAAACTTTTGTAAAGAAAATTTTTCTAATTTTGAGTTTTTGTTCGTTTTTTTTAATGCACAAAAAACGAATTTTTAATGCGCAAAAAAAAAATTTGTGCATCAAAAATTTCAATTTGTTCATTTTGTGCCTCAAAAATTCGTTTTTGACCCCAACTTCTTTTGACTTTTTGCATCAAAAATTTATTGCGCATCAAACTATAACAAGTTGAAATTTTTGTGCATCAAATTTTTTTGTGCTATCAAAATTTCATTTTTTTGTGCCATTAAAAAACGTATAAAAATCGGAAATTTGGAAAAACTTCAATTCACAACATTTTTTGATGCACCAACAAACCGATCTTGTGAATTTTTTTTCAGAATTTTTTCAAGAACTTTAAAAAAAAAACCATGTGTAGTGTTTCTTTCACGAATATTTGTCTTTTTATTTGATCTTTATCCTATATATATATATATATATATATATATATATAGGGAAGGGATCAAGTGAGAAGAAAAACTAAAATAAGAAGAATAAGAAGGATTTCTAGCCACACATTTCAAATAGGAGGGAGAAGTTTAAGGGGAGATGCATCCATTTTTGTAGGTGCATCTGAAATGTGTGGTTGTGGTTTCTTCTCATCATTCTCATTTTAGTTATTCTTCTCATTTGATCCTTACTCTATATATATATATATATATATATATATATATATATATATATATATATATATATATATTATACTCTTTCTCATTTAAACATTTAAGTCAAAAATAAATAAACTTTCATTCATAATTAAAAACATTACATTAACAATAAAAAAAACATCATAAATATTAAAAACGAATAGATTCGGACCATTATCACTTCTATAATATTGCCATTTATATTCGTTCAGACAAACAAACCACACCCAATTTGTACAATCAAGGCTTCCTAACATTCCCAGAAACTCGTGCTTTTGTTTGTGAAACGCGTATATCTTTTTAACATCGGTGATTGTAGATTTTTGCAAAAATTCTGCTCCAAAATTTTCATAACAAAGGTACAAAAATTATCAAGAGAAAGACGTGCAGTTGCTTGGCCCATTTGCAAATATTCCCCAAGGGCGTCAGGATCGGTATTCTATGTCAATTGACGAAATACAAATGTGCACTTCATCAACGAGGAAATGTATGCTCTTCCAGTAGAGTCAATATTATCACGAAAGTATGCACAATGCATAGTTACTTCTTCAACTATGCTTGTGAATAGCGTTCAACTCATTCGGTGCCTTTCCGGAAAACGTTCTTTCGGAAACATCATATTCACACTAAAATAGGTGGCGACTAAATGATCTCGACTTATGATGCTTCTCGTCGGCCGATTTGCTTACCGTGTATTTTTAATAAACGACAACGCTCTATTAAAAAATTTCAAGTCCGGACTAGTAAGTTCATCTTTTCCCGATGAGTCTGTAAACATTATTGCTTTGGAATTCATTTAGATAACGATGAATGATAAATATTTTGTTTGAGTTATGTGAGATTAAGTTTGTGACGGAGCATCAAACATCATCCCACTAACATGGCCTACTTTCCTGCTTCTTTCCAGCATACTATCCATCTTGGTGCACGTAAGATTTTCGCTAGGATCGATTCATAAAAAAGATGGCTAATTAATTAGTAGTACAAACTCTTACCTAACCACGTGCAAAGTCAAAGTCTTCGTTGGGGAATGAGTAGTTAAATTAAATATTTAGTTTGGTAAAAAGTTACATTCTGATTTCTGAAACTGTTTTTGGGTGGTTCCATTCATCATAAGAGTCATATATATGGAACCAACACCTTAAGCTAATCATGGGTTTAGTCTAATAAGCTATAACTAAGGACTACTTATTTCATATAATGTAATACACTAGGTCGATAAGCTATATATGATCCTAGGTTACTCAAATCGTTCCCGTCCACTTGGTTTTGATTTCGACCCTAACTCCTAAAGGCTAATACTGCGTAAGAACATGTATATTCTTAAAAAAATGTCTGATAACCTGGTAAGAAAACCAGGATCTTATTACAGTTCATCTGTACTTTACAAAATCTGGCTTGTAGTGGAATCCTCCCGTCTATCGATCCTACCTTAGTACGTTGTGTCTTGCTAATTCCTACTTTATTTCCTTTGGAGGCGCGTTTTAAGAAAATCTGACCATTTCCTTTTGATGGGTTCTTAGGAGTTGGAATACTTTCAATTCCATACGCGTTGGCATCAGGAGGGTGGTTGAGCTTGATACTACTTTTGGTAATTGCCGGCACAACCTTCTACACGGGTTTATTAATCCAAAGATGTATGCATGTTGATCCAACAATAAGAAGTTACTCTGACATTGGGGATCGTGCATTTGGGAAAACAGGGAAAACGTTAGTATCAATCACTGTAAACATAGAGCTCTACTTGGTCGCAACAGGTTTCCTGATCCTAGAAGGAGATAATATGAGTAACATGTTCCCAAACATGGATTTCGAAATTTTTGGCGCTCATATTGGTGCGAAATGTGGATTTGTGTTCCTCGTGGCTGTCATTATACTACCCACAAGTTGGTTAAATAACATGAGCATCCTTTCATGCATATCAGCCAGTGGAGTTCTAGCTACCGTCATCATCCTAGGTTCAATCTTCTGGGCTGGTGCGTTTGATGGCATTGGTTTTGAGGAAAAGGGTACAGCCGTAAATTGGAAAGGAATGCCGTCAGCTATCAGCTTATACGCATTTTGCTACTGTGCTCATCCTGTTTTCCCAACCTTATATACTTCCATGAGAAACCAACGTCAATTCTCAACGGTATATATTATTACCATCTCAAAGGAAATTTTAGCATTATAATTCTTAATACTAAAGTTTTTGTTGGATTACATTACAGGTCTTGTTCATCTGTTTCGCCTTCTGTACAGTTACTTACTCATTGATGGCAATTATTGGTTACCTTATGTTTGGTTCGAACGCAGAGTCGCAAATTACCTTAAACCTTCCAACACACCACATAAGCTCAAGAGTGGCCATATGCACCACCCTCGTTACACCAATAGCTAAATACGCACTAATGCTAACACCAATAGTCAATGCTATTGAAGCACGGTTTCAGTCTTCTTACAACAAAAGGATGCATAGCTTCCTGATTAGAACACTTTTGATGATAAGCACCGTTGTTGTAGCCGTATCCCTCCCCTTTTTTGGATACCTTATGTCACTAGTGGGAGCGCTCTTAAGTGCCACGACTTCAATAACAATTCCATGTGTATGCTACTTGAAGATCTCGGGCATTTACAGAAGAATTGGTGTTGAGATGGTGATTATTGGTTTTGTAGTGTTAACCGGCATAGTTATTGCAGTCGTGGGTACTTATGTATCAGTGATAGATATTATAAACCATTTATGAGCTGCAAATTATATATAGAGTTATGTAGCCTATTAAAAATTTTGTATGGATATACTCGTACCCGTAAATGTTAAAAATCGAGTTCATGAAAATAAAGTTACATGAGTTTATAATTTATCATGTCTATGGAT
Source organism: Tanacetum coccineum (assembly GCA_026074375.1). NCBI lineage: Eukaryota > Viridiplantae > Streptophyta > Magnoliopsida > Asterales > Asteraceae > Tanacetum > Tanacetum coccineum. Next base: position 13,886 of record BQNB010107710.1, on the reverse strand, counting down.
TGTTAATCTTCATGTTTAAACTTAAACCATCTAGTAACAAGTAAATATTCACGCAAGCAGCTCGAGAATCATACCCTGATAAGAATCTGAACGTGTACCCGTTTAACTCAATGCAGCTCTCTGCGGATATCTTTTTCAACCCCTTAACCCTCATACTCTTCCTCAGCTGAGCGACATCGTCCCACTTGCATTCATCTGCATATTTGTTTGCAAGCATTACCAAGTTCCCGCTCCATCTTGGCTCCAATGCAAGTAATCTCCTCCGTACCTTCTCCCCGACCCCATCAAAATCGATACCATTGTGAACATTACATGCACTTAGCAAAGTTCTCAAGACAGTTGGATCAGGCTTGATATGCATGTTTAAAATGAAGTTATATGCTTCACTGAGACAGCCAGCTCGTCCCAGAACATCCACCATCGCACCATAGTGTATTAACCGAGGCTTAATCTCATAAACACGCTTCATTTCCTCAAAGAATCGATACCCATCTTCCACACATCCAGCATGGCTACACGCACAGATAACACCAAGAAACGTCACATGGTTAGGCTGAATCAAAGTTTCCTTCATTTTCTTAAAAAGCGAAAGGCCCTTTCTAGCATGACCATGTTGAGCTAATCCTAAAATCATCGCACTCCAAGTCCACACATTACGCTCACGCATCGTGTCAAACACTAAACTCGCCAAATTCAAATCCCCACACTTGGCATACATATTAACAAGCGCCGTTCCTAACTTACAACTCACTTCCAACCCCACCCCAACTATCTGCGTATGAACACATTTTCCCATCGATAAATTCCCAATCTCAGCACAGACGGAAAGCATCACCACCATCGTCGTCCCATCACCCTCAACCCCAGTCCTTCTCATCTTCAAAAAATACTCAACCGCTTCATAGAACCACGACACACGAACAAAGCCAGAAATAATACTATTCCAAGAAACAACACTCTTCCACTGCATTTCATCAAACACATTCCTTGCGTCAACTATCTTTTTACAAGACGCGTAAAAATGAATCATGGTATTTCTCACGTATACATCTGAATCCATCCCACGCTTGAAGCAATCAGCGTGAAGTTGTCTCCCTTCGTCAAGAGCCAACGTTTTAAATACAAAAGCATAAGTAAGCTCAACTGGCCTAATACCAGAACAAAGCATTCGCTTAAAACTCGATATGTTTTCACTCTTTAAATCGCGTTTAGAGGTGCAAAAATGGTTTGAAAAACAAAACTTGATGATTTTATAAATGGAAAATTTCTTGGTTTGGGTGTGAATTTGTGAGATATTTTTCATAGGAGTTGCGCGGTTTTAGTATCGAAAATGATTGTTGATTTTGGAACCTTATTCGAGTTAGCCGTTAAATTTCTTGGCGGGAAAATTTGAGAGAGTTTGTGAAATGAACAATTGAACATAGATTCAAACATTTACTCATAGTACGAACGGGCGAGATTAACATAAATCACAAATTCTTTAAAGATCAAATCAACAAAATCTCCCATCATTAATTTTCTCATTAATTAAAAAAAAACCCTTATTTTACAAATTAAATATCTCACAAGCTAATTTTCCAAATATAGATTCAACTACAGAATTTTTTTTTCCAAATATTACAATTTTATGTGAAGTTGTTGCTTTATGGGAGCTTTTTGGTTGTTTGCTTACCTGATACAGCAAGAAGGCGCACGGTTGCTTGCTTAAACCGTGTATATATAAGCGTGGTCACAAGTTCTACAAGTGGGTTCCCGAGCAGTAAGTTTTACAAATATCATAGATTACACGTAAAAAGAATCTGAACAATGATATTACAAACGAAGAGACAATCGTACTTCAGTTTTTGTAGTCTGTAATGGCTTTACCGAACAAAATGTATCTCCTAGACATGCAATTTGTCAAACTGCTGAACAAATATAAACCGTAACTAACCAAAATTTAATTGTTTTTGGTTTTTCATGAGAGGTTAACTCAATGTTAATACTATTGATTCGTTGAAGTAAAGCCATAACGAATGATAACTTTTCATTCCTTGGTACTAGAATAAAGCAGCTAATTGAACAAAAAATGAGGAACCAAAAGTCACCCCGTCGTATCAGTACACAGCTGACCTATGAAAAGTTCCAAAAGGTATCTTGTTGCAGCAAATGCAATATCTGTGTATACGACTGCTCATTGCGACTTTTTCACGCTAGCGTCAATTAATTTCGACTTCTTAATACTCGGCATTTTACCAGGAAAAGCCCACCTCAGGAATCTTTCCCAAGTATAACACCCGAAGAACATCAATGCCGCCCATAAAAGAAGCTTGTCACGCAATTCCCGAGGTAATGGCACCAGCTTCAACCAGTCATTTAAATCCCTAAACACGTCAGACGTAATCATAGTGAAGAAGACAACCGCGCCCCCAAGAGCTAACTTGAACGGTTTGTTTTCAGATATACTTTGGTTAAATGGGTGACCCATGTAGTTGACCGCAAAGGTAGCAACTTGGATCATCATGCTGACCATGTACGAGACGGTGTTTACTAAATTACTCTCGAATTCAGAATCTGGCTCGATGCACTCGTCTGGCATGTGCTTTTCAGCTTCTTTCACAGATGAAATCAAGAAAATAATATGGAGAGCAAACTGGCCCAGTAGAGATAAGAAGACGTAGAAGCAGAAGACATTAGGGTGGGGCCTTTCAGCAGATAGTGTTGGCAGGGGTCGGGCATGTGAGATGAAGAGGAAAAAGGCAGCGGTGAAAACACCACTAATTGTGGCTTGAACATCTCCTAGCTTAACACCATCTAAGTACATGACACTCAAGACATAAGCGGTTGCAAGGCAGTTAAGTCCAAGAATCTTGAACATTTGCAGGGTGGTCACTAAAGTACTACGTCCTTGGCGGATGATGTCGGTTGTAGGGGCGACAGATGCATGTTTAGCGGTGAAAGGTGATGCCATTGATGCATCGCCAAGTTTGACTATAGGAGCTGACCGACCATCGTCTCCTTCGTTTAGCTCATCCATCATCTTCTTTAGCTTCTGTTTTTGAACCTCAGCTGGTGTCAGATGGCGGTTATTGGCGGCTGGGGTGACACTGCTTGAACTTGGTTCGGCAGCGGATTTTGGTTTCTTTGGCTTAGTGGGCTTTGCTTCTGATGCGGGCTTTGTTTCTGATGAGGGCTTGTCACGGGTACTCGTAGGCGGTATTGCATTCAGTAAAGCTACTCCTACATGTGCCTGAAAACACAAATAAACATCGAATCTTAACACAATCAGTAGAGATGGCAAAATGAGCCGGGTAAGATAGCCTGAGTAAGATTTAGGCATAACAATTTTACCTGCTTCAAAGCTCCGACATCGTTAGTGCCATCACCACACATCAAAGTAATCCTTCCAGATGATTTAAAAGTAGTCATAATGAGCTCTTTTTGCTCTGGTGCAACCCTTGCAAACACCTGATATATAAAATTGCTTTGTTAGCATAACACCATTAGACTAAATAATCTGAAATTTACAATTTTCTCAGAGTCGCAACCTTCACATACGGAATGACTTTGGTAACAGCAGATGTCTGGAGCAACATTTCAAAGCAATCACCTCCGATACACAGGTCATGACCCTCAGCTAAAGCCTCAACCATTTCCTCACTGCATATAGCAAGCATATAAAGGTTCAACCCAAATTTTATAAGAAAATCACTACCTCGCAAAATTTATGTTACCTGTAGGTCACAATTTCGGTTTCATCAGGCGAAACCCACTCAAATAGTAGCTTGTTCTTTGTCGGAACAAGAATTAATGCCGGTTGAGAAATTATATTCACTTCACGAGCAACATGGCAAGCTGTCAACGCTTGATCACCAGTAATCATAACCTGATCACATAAGAAACACCAAAATATTGTTACAGATATTTAACCTGCATATCACTCAACCTTTGCCTAATGTCTAACCATTGAGATCCGTACATCTAAGGTAAAAATTATGTTTATAATAACATTATGTAAAGCTAAAGTTATCTTATGAACCCAGACAATAAAATTAGCAAACTAGATTGGCGCCACTCACCAAGTCATGTGACGACTGTTTCAATTCAAGCAAGACGGCGGCAGAATCTCCTCTGATGGGGCAATTAAATACCTGAAGTTAATGTGATGAGCAAAAAGATGTAAAGAAATCATATTTCTAATATACAATGTGGCATTATAGAAATACGAAAGTATGAGATTAAAAATGAGAAGAGGACTTCTATAATTATCGTACCGCAAAACCAGCAAATGTGAGACCGCTTTCCACCACATCCCTATCCAAGTTTCTTGCTTCACTAACCTATAACCAGTAAACAAAAAAAGAAACGACCCTGTGAACAAAAAAGTACAAACACCAAAAACACGGCAGCAAAAAAGGAAGGATAATTACCGTCATATCAGGAAGAGGCTTATATGCTAAAGCCAGAACACGGGATCCTTGCCGTGTGTATTTCTTGTAGGTGCTTACATAAAATGTGGTATATATTAGTTTTCTTGAATGGTCTCTGGAGCACCCTGAAATTACAGCATGCCATATTTTACTTTACGTAAGTACACAAAGTCCTATGGTGCAGGTGCACAAAATGGACAGTACAAACAAGTGGTATATACAATCTTATGATCATTTTACTTACTTAACAATGATAAAATTGTCTTCTGTACGACAACAACTGCATCCTTTTCAGTGAGACGCAAAGAGATGTCTTGAACAATTTGGACACTATCTGCCAATCCCCTGCATAACATGCCAAATAAATGATTTTCAAATCTACAAGAAATGCCCATTAAAACATAGAGATTGCAGAAAACTAAGAAGGTTACTTCAACCGATGTTTTATGAAGGGGTTAACATAATGTTTCATCTCAAAACAAGTAAAATAAAACACTTAAACGAAAAGCAAACTGGTAAAACGGGATGAAAGTAACCCAAAAAGTATTCCATGTCACCCCATTCAACCCCCTATCGACTATCACCAAAAACTGCCCATTTTTTATGTAGTTACTAGTTACCATACCCACCCGATCAGCCCACCTTGCCATATCTAGTGGAAACCCCCCCCCCCCACATCTAACCATGATTATAGAAGTTGATCCGCAGCTATTTGTTATCATAAGTAATAGGATTCATAAAAAATGGAAGGTTACTTTTTAGGCAAGGGGCCTTCTCATCAGATTTGTAACTCACTCTATCCCTTAATTGCAGCTTACTCATGAGGATCAAACATACAAGCAACAAATAGTTTAAATCCTTTATAAACAAGATAGACGTGGACTAGTGAACCATACCAAATAGAACTAAAAAGCAAATTCTGCAGAGGGGTGTTTGTCAGATACTTTGGAGTACGGGAAAGGCATCAGAAATTCGTCAGTGTGCAAATGATTTAAGAATATTCCATCAAGGTACTATTGCACGACAGTATTATACATAATACTTCCGTCAAGAAGATTTCCTTCTTTCCGATCCCAGCAAGTGTCCTTGTCAAATAAAGGGGCATAAACATATAAACAGGTAATGCATGTTGGTTCTTATAGCTTTAACTAGCATTATAACTACCTTTGATATGAAGAACACCCTTGGTTAAATTTTTAATAAGGCATCTTTCACTTCACATAGTTATAAGCACTTGCAGTGGATAATGATAATGTGTTTAAAGAGCGGAGTTAACTATTTACACGAATAAACAGAAACAGCCATAAAACAGAACTAATAGATTACACTACCGCTGTTGTCCACAAAAACCAGGGCATGGCAAGAAGCGATAATTTCCAAAGTGCGAGTTGGCACTTTTTTAGTAACCGTTTCTAGTTCTATATCATCACTCAACCCACCAACTCCAGAAAATTCCTGGCGATCAACAAACAAATTAAGCATAAATTGAAGGCAATCAATAAAAAATTAACCATTAATGCCAAACTGAAACTGACATACCATGTCATCAGATGTCAGTGTTCCCGTCTTGTCAAAGCAACATATATCAACCTGCAGAACGATAAGATATGCGCAAATGAATTAGAACTAAAAACAGTAAATCATATTAGCACAGATAAACAACTATTATTGTACTTCCCAGAAATGTATACGGAAGGTTGTGTACAAAAAATGCCACGTCGTGACTAGTGCAATTCAATGCTGTTTAACAGCTATGAAACTCCATTGAGTCAGGAGGGATCACTGAAGTAATGATCAAGGAACAGCTAAGAAGAAGCTTGTACCTACTCCTGTTTGGGTCCTCAAGCCCCTACATCAACATTTACGTTAATACCTTAGACATGCCTACGTCAAATCCAGACCCACTTGAGATAAGAACCACATGTTTTACCTTTTTAAGTACGTAACCAGCTGCTATAATTGCAAAAACAACTAAAAACAAGATAAAGAGTCCACTCTCCCAACTGTTAGCAGTGACCTGAATAAAATAAATTTATTGAAAGAAAGCGATGAGAAAGAAATGCAAGTATACATACAGAAAGCTGAACTTTGCAACTGCAAAAATAATTACCCTCTCTGTTGAAAACAAGATTGTTCGCATCAGTTTCCCTTGGGTTGTCTCGAATCCAGTTCGTAAAACAATTGCTAAGCAGCCACCATCAGGAGTTTTCATTTGAAGGTTTAATAGCAATGAACACAGACACATTGGTTGTCAAGCTAAAGACTGAAATTTATTTATAATAGACGGGATGCAACATCATGCACGACCTTATCAGGAGTATGCTGCAATATCTTTGTGCCACCAAAAAGAATATAGTTCTTATCTCGTTTAGAGGTCAAACACTCTTCGGGTCCTCTACCCGTGATTGAAACCTGTAAAAAATACATTTGTTTAAGTTCACAAATAAACTGAACCCCATGTACATACTATGTAACTAAATTAAATGAGAGAACGACCTTCCATTGGGGGGTAGACTCGCCAGTGAGAATAGCCTCATTCACAATAGCATTCCCAGCAAGAATAAGCATGTCCGCAGGGACAGCTTTTTCCTCTCCATCTTGACCAGCAGCACGACAATAGACACAAATCCCCTGAAGAAGTTCCGTCCCTGCTTTACCTTTGTCACCTGCGGACGGAAAAACCATATAGTCAATATCTAACAAACATGTATGCAGCGTTAGCAGAAAAAGCTTAATTTACTAAATTCCCGTAGAGATATTAAACTTACTTCCCACAACGGTACGCCATTAGCATCTGAGAATCAACCCTAACACGTCTAAGCTCTGACAAAGTCTTCAATCGACTTTTGGCCATTGTTGACTCAAACATAAACAGCATAAAGAGGGTGAACAGACTATAATACCAATATTCATCTAGACACCAAAGTCCAACACAGAAGACCTGCAGATAAAAGGAAATAAATAAATACACTAGCACATGCAAAAGACTTTTCTTAACGGTGTTGTAAGAGCACAAGCAACAGGGTACATCAAGTCAAACCTGGAACACGAAGAAGGGTTCCATGCAGTGCTCTTTCATCAACTTCTGGAACGTTGGCTGCGGATACTCAAATCTACGTAGATGCAATTAATACTTTATTAAGAATAATCGAAACAAACGGATAAAATTATGTCCTCCTAGTTAAATGGGATAATATAATAAGAAACTTACACATTACGTCCCCACTTCTCAGCAGCAACTTGAGCTTTAGCGTCGGTACCATGTCCCGTACTTTTGAGATAGTACGCAAAAGTTTCCTTGGACGGGTACGGAAGCTTACAGAAAGTCTTTTTCTCATTTGAATAGATGAAACACTGCTTTCGGAAATCAAAATATATCTCCTCTGTCGCAGATCCTCCCAACTGAACAAAACAAAAACAGTATTCTAAACCTACGTCTAATGAACACAAAACAATAGCCGGCTTATGGCTTCTTATTTGGTTTTGGGCTCATGTTTCATAACCTCACTTTTTGTGGCTTATTTTGAAATGTTTTGGCTTATATAAGCTTATTATAACATAAGAAACTTATATAAGCCGAGAACTAGAAGTTTCAAAATAAGCCACAAAAAGTGAGTTTTTGAAACACAAGCCCAAAACCAAAACGTGAGCTTTTGATATAAGCTTATTATAACATAAGAAACTCATATAAGCCAAAAAGATTCAAAATAAGCCACAAAAAGTGAGTTTTTGAAACACAAGCCCAAAACCAAATAAGCCATAAGCCGAAACAAACACCCCCTAAGTATACAAGTTAATCTCATTACCTTCCGAAAATGCAACGGCACCACTTCTTTCGCTCCACAAAATTTAGCCGGGGTAATCTTACACGCATTTGCGTGATTAATATCTTTCACCTAAAAACAAATAACCAAATACCTTAGAACGTGTTTTCGCAATTCCTAAAAACACAACTAGTTACAAAAAAACGCAACTAACTAACTAACCTTAGAGAACTGAATGAAACACTTAAAATCAACGGACCAAACCGTAAACAAAACCACCAACACATGACTCGCAAACAAACCACCTAAAACAATAAACGCATCCAAAAACTCGAAACTCGGCACAACGACAACAATCCACGTAACGTAAAGCGCCGCAAACGGCCACGCGTCTAACCGCCAAGGCCAATGCCGCTTTCGCAACAAATCAACCGTGTCAACTACTTTCCCATTCACATTAAACCTCGTCATATCCAACTGCAATTAAACACGTGACTTAAATCATAAGTTATTAAAAACCTAAACCTAAACCCTAGCATAAGGATGAAAACATAACATGACTTAATTATATAATATAATAATAATAGGATTAATTACTGATTATAAAAGTGAATTGAGCTTACTTGTGATTAGGATTTAACGGAGATCATGTAACGGCGTTAGTTAGGGTTTTAACGGTGAGGGTTTGGGCGGAGATCTGGTGGGAAGCGTGATCGGAGGGGAAGAGATTGGATGCCGTTTAAGTTTGTAATTAGTTTTCCAAATAGTCCCCTATGTTATCAAACAAGCATAATTACCCGCGCGTTGCTGCGGGACGTTAATTTTTCGCACGTTGTTGCGGGGCGTAATTTTTTTTATTTTTATTATGTGCGAGTTTATTTTTTCGGTCTCATATTTAATACTTGATTTTTTTATCTTATATGGGCTTTATATGCTGGACCTCATATTTAAAGAGTTGTTTTTTTTTTGCTATATGGATTTTTTTTAATATAATTTTATCGGCGTCAGAAGCATTGCAATATTTGCGTGGGTTTATTTTTCGGTATCATGTTTAATAGTTTGTTTTTTTTCTTTATATTAGCTTATGTCCCCCGCGTTATTGCGGGGCATTTTTTTTCCGGAGTTACTTTTCCTGTCTCATGTTTAATAGTTTGTTGTTTTTTATATGGGCTTATGTGTTGGGCCTCATGTTTAAAGTTTTTTTTTTTTTTTTTTTTTTGCTATATGGGTTTTTTTTTTTTGTTTTAGTGGCGTAAAATGACACCGTTTAATGTAATCTAGAGTTGTACGTTTGTGACCCTGTCGATTATTTTAAAATTATTAGGTATCGAAAATGTTTCCACGGGTATTTTTTTATCTGAATAAATCGGTATTTTTATATTATTTTTTCCCCTATTTTGTGCCAAACAAATTTTTTTTTTTTTAAAATTTGGGCTGGCCAAAGTGGTAGCCCATAAACCGGGCCAAAGTGAAAACCAAAAAAAAGTTACTGTACCAAAGATGGGTGAAACGACGTAGTTTCAACCCATCTTTAGTATATGTGTTGCGGCGGGGGCAGTACGCTTTTTTAATAAATAAAGTTTATTATATAGAAAAGTCGAAAATAAGATAAAAGCTCGTTTTTGTAAAGTTTTTTTTCAGATTGGGTCGGTGATTTTTTAGTTTGGGCCAAATTATAGTATGTCATAAACATTGCAATATTGGGCTCGTTTTAGTTCACAATTCGAAGACCTTTTCCGCGTGTAATTTTTTCCGCGGGTATTTTTTGATCTAATGAATCGGTAGATAAGTGTTATAATTTAATAAAAAAGTTATATATAAAAAGTCCGTAAATAGTAAAAGTTAAGGGTCCCGTTGATGTAATTTATTTTTTTAAGTTGGCAGATTGGGAGAAATTTTTTGGGCCATTTTTGGGCTAGTACCGTGTGTACTGTAGCATGTTACTGTAGCAGAGTAGAAAATTTTTTTTTTTTTAGTTTGGGCAACTTTTGGGCTAACTTTTTAGCCCGACACTGTAGCAATGGTCAAAGGTTGGTCAAACATTTGTGAATTGTATTATAGGGTAATAACTTTCATTACAAGCTCACGGAGGGCTGAGCAAAACTGATCGAAAATCGAACTGACTCGGAAAATAAGCCGAAGCGGTCCAACTGAAACCGAATTAATCATAATTGGTTCGGTTTTTGGTTCCATATATTTATGATTTTTGGTTCATCTCGGTTCGAGCCAAAACTACGGGGGTCGTGCCCCTTGAAGGTCAAGGGCAGCGCCCCTTGCGGGGTCAAGGAGAAGCCGCCCCTCGCTGGGGTCTAAAGCAGCGCCCCGGCCCAACGATATATTTGGTGCTCCAAATGTATTGCCGTTTTTTCCTTCAAACGGTTTTTCCCACCAAACACAACCTTTTACGAAGAGTTGTGTCCCTTTCGGCCAGAACCGGTTTTTAAAAAAACCGGTTTTTATTTAACCGAACCGGTTAAAATAACCGAACCGGTTAGACCGGTTTTCGGGTTTAATAAGCGACCGGTTTTTTACCGGTTCTAAACCCGGTTTTATCCGGTTTTTTAAAATAACCGGTTTTAACCGGTTTTTTATTTTTTATTTTTTATTTTTTTTATATCCGTTATAAAAAAAACCGGTTTTAACCAGTTAAAAAAACCGGTCAACAAAGTCGGTCAACTAACTAAATACGGCCGCAATCGGTGTAGATGAAAATTAACTTCTTGTTGGGTGCTTATAATCTTCTATTTAAAAATGGGTGGCATATATTATAAAAACAGAGAAGTTAGGCCGCTAATATTGTTCCAACTAGATTCAGTAACTTAAATACAGACAAAAAATAAAAATGCATTAATATTACTATGGTTTTCCGAAAGGAAAAAAAGACAGTTTTAGCCTAAGTTGCATAGGGACGGGGACGGGAACCGGGACGGGGACAGGTACGGGTAGAGGTGCAAACCGGAACCGGTTTTTTTAAAAACCGGTCCAAAAAACCGGAACCGGTTTTTAAAAAAACCGGTTTTTATTTAACCGAACCGGTTAGACCGGTTTTCGGGTTTAATAAGCGACCGGTTTTTTACCGGTTTTAAACCCGGTTTTATCCGGTTTTTTAAAATAACCGGTTTTAACCGGTTTTGTATTTTTTTTGTATTATTTTTTATTTTATTTTTATATCCGTTATAAAAAAAACCGGTTTTAACCGGTTAAAAAAACCGGTCAACAAAGTCGGTCAACTAGCCGTTATAAAAAAACCGGTTTTAACCGGTTAAAACCGGTTTTAAAAAAAAAAAATCCAAACGGTCATATAGCCGTTTATATACGTTTTTTTTGTTTTTTTGTATTTTTTTGATGATTTTAAGCCATGGATTGGTAGTATAAATACATGTAATGAGTTGGGGTTGAAAACACATCAAAAACACTCACTAATCTCTCTAATCGTGATATATATACTCTAATTTCTCTAATTGTATTTGTTTAGTATGTTTCCGGTGTATTGTTTAGTTAAATGTTTGATAATTAACAAGTTTATTAAATAAATGTTCGAAGTTTTAAATTCCGAAAAAAACCGAACCGGTATAAAAACCGATTCCGAACATTTATAACCGAAAAAAACCGATTTCGGAAAAACCGAAAAAACCGAAACCGGTTATTAGAAAAACCGGTTTTTTTAAAACCGGTTTTCTAAAAACCGGAAACCGGTTTTAACCGATTTTTTTGCACCTCTATATCTTATAAACAATAACATTTTATCTATAACATTTCTTTTCGAAAGGCTTCAATGTTGAATTTCGCACAGGGCCCTAAAAAATTTTAGAAATTTAAAGACGACCATGAAGTGACCATATTACTATGAAACCTAAATTGTTCTAATGTTAACTTCAGAAAATCTTAATTAATGATGTCATATGATTTTTAAGATCTAACTTAAAAGAAACCTTTCTAACTTTTTTGTTTCCTGTTATACCCTCTAATCAACTCTTGAGATAACAACAATAAAAGCACTCTGATTCTCAGTAACTAATTAACTAATTATCCAAGCACCACTTTTATTCAAATAGTCATGATTTTGCTTATGCATTTGTATAGAACATTACAACATGCAATAGGTCAAATCTGATACTTTATTAGGTGTAACAACTTTAGAAACAACTGATATTAATGTAGCATCTACCTCATCAAGCAACTTCCTTGCATTGCAAACCTCGTTTCCAACTACATTCCATGCAGCTTTCTAGAACATAGATGTAAACCTATCTCGCTCAGGCGCTCAATGTCAAACATTGCAGTTTTGATCTCCTCATCGCTAACAGTTATTATCATTGCTTCTTCATTGTCAGTTTATTGGTAAACACAACACCATTCAGAGGAAATTGAGAAACAGTGTCCTGTTTACCCAAAAAACTCTCGAAATGTCTTACAAATTGGTCAAAATATAATGTGTTGATAATGCGGGTTTTGCTGCACGCCAATCAAATATAATGTGTTGTTAGTTTACAGCTTGGGGCATTTTTTATTCGTCTCGCGTGAGGCATCAAAACAAGACAACATTTTGGTTTCCTCTATCATATACGTTGATTTGAGATATGAAGGTTTTTATACTTTCATAACAATTATATTAAACCATAACATCAAAGCATAGAATAGCGGAAGCAAATAAAGGATCAAATAACATGCTTGAATAATTAACCGAATTAGGGTTACATACCTTTTGATTCTAGCCCGAACAAGAATCAAATTGCTTAGCGATTATCTCCAGGAACCCTAATTTGGGTTTATACGAAAACAATCCAAGAACAATCTAAAGAAAGATTGTATCACGATCTTGTACACACGCTATGTATCGAGTTAACCAATTACTAGCTTGATAACACGTAGCGTTTAACCGAATGATTCGATCCGATCAACCCAAGGTTATGGAGCCGAATGAAGGACAAGAATAGTGATAGAGTTTTTAGGGATTATTGTGTGTACCCTTTTCACATCTCCATGTAGGTGTTTATATAGGCTCCCTTTCCCTAATGTAACATCTATTCATTAATATCAATTATGTACCATCAATTCTTAATTATGTAACATTATGTAACATTAAGTAACAATAATTATGTAACATCAATTATGTTATTATGTACATGTCCTTGTCCTTATGGTCGTTAGTCTTTTCCGTTAAATACTTAACGACCGTTAAACGTTTACGTGTAAAATTTTGAAGGAAACAAATCCTTTATTGACTACAAGCAAAACTCATGAATTTTGCAACACTTTTGAAAACAATCCGTATAGCTACCAGTTACGTTTAGCGTTAAATTGCTTCACAGAAATGCACTAGATCCATAACAGTTTCCTGGTATCTCAAGTCTGAGGATAACTATTTATGATTTACTTAATGACAAGATCCATAAAGTACAATCATATAGTTGGGATAAGTCCTATATTCGATTCATCGAATATCATTTAAATTTGGCATGTAATCACATCAATATACTTTCAAGTATATCTGACCAACATAATTTAATATTCATGGATTAAAACATGTAAAATAGGATACAAAATTAAATAACAAAATAAACATAACCATCATTTTATTTTATCCATAACCATAACCATCGTTAAATTGCTTCACAGAAATGCACTAGATCCATAACAGTTTCCTGGTATCTCAAGTCTGAGGATAACTATTTATGATTTACTTAATGACAAGATCCATAAAGTACAATCA
>BQNB010107709.1:0-23111 GCA_026074375.1 Tanacetum coccineum | reverse complement strand
TTACTGCAATACAAAGATTAATAAGAACCAGTAACAAAACATATGCTCATGTGGCCACCTGTGCAATACACTTTTTTGGGAGCTTTGTTTTTTTCTGCGTATTTTCTGCAAACAAAAGACAGAATATTATCATTGGGTAGTTATTAACCAATAACAATGTGAAGTATCCTTTTACTTTCAAAATTTGTTCATTACTACCGTATGAATAAAGGAGGGTATGCAAAAAGATTGAACATTACCTGAAAGAACCTTTATCCAACTTATCCCAAGTTGCGAGCTCTCCCATGTTAGCGTTGACTTTGTTCCAATGCCAATGGTTTAAGATTGATCTTGTCGATGGTGCTTGTATAGATGATGAAGTCAAACCACCTGATTTAGGCAGCAACAACGACGGAGTCACATGACTCCACCTGGCTACCGCGGTCGCATGAGGTACTAGAGGTAAAGGGGAGTGTTTCTGGCGATGTTGGTGGCGGCGGTGGCGGGAGAATCGGGAGCCTTCTGATGGAATTACTAATTGATTAGCTATAGTTTGAGGTGGTGAAGAACACCTGATATAAGAACATTACATGGTTATTAGCTAGAGGTTGACTAAAGTTAGTAAAGGTTAATAGAAATTGCACGTACCTTGATAATGTCTTAGGTTATCTTGGCATTAAGACCAAGATCTAGAGCTTTTCGAACAGTGCAAGCACTGTGGTGTCGTGGTCGATCAAAAAGAGGCAATAGTCAAACAGACTCTCATGGACTACCAGCGCTATCCTTTGACTTTTGTGGCACTTCCTATAAGTTTATCAAACAAACCGCTGATCAGATTAGAAACAACAGATTAAAAGAACATGTTTTTTTGATAAATCAGATTAAAAGAACATGTTACTCGTGCATCAAACGAAGGTTTATACAAACCTTATAACCCGTTTAATCCATTAGTAACAAAAACATAAGCCAGATTACTGTTGGAAATTGTTATCTAAATAACCATAATATTACACATAATATTCTACGAGCTACGCAGCGGATATTTTTCATATAACATAAATAATTAACACATAAAAACATAAATATAAATAAGGAAACATACCGTTATGCAATCAAGTTAATGATGAACGAGGATCTTGAAGTATACGCACATGTATAATAAACGTGCTTTACCAAAAACTAGTTCTAGTTACTAAAGTAAGTAACCTCTACGAAGTTCATACACTACACGTCTAGCAGCATCACTCGAATGCTAGTTCTTGAATAACGAATATGTAAACACTAAGTAAACAGAACCTAAAAACCCCCTGGGCTTTCAGTTTGCGATCGAACACATAAGAGAGGGACAAGGGATGAGAATTATGAGCTCTAAGATCCTCCTTATACAGGGATTAATTTAGGGTTAACCAAAATTACATTCCTTGTAGGAAAAGATAGCTTAAAACCTAATCCAACCTCCTCTTTTATCTAGGCCGGTCAAACTCTACCCAAAATACCCCTTGGGTTAATTACATTAAATTACTCATTAATTAAAAAGCCTTATTAGTTAGTTACAATTAATTAACTAATTAACGACCGTTAGTATTTATTCGTCAAACATATACTAATATAAATAATAAATATACAATTATATTATTATTCACATTAATAAAGTGATACCTAAATGTATAACGTGTGTGACCTTGTCGACTTACGTATTTCTAGCCGTATAAATATTCGTATGACATGAGCATAAACCCAACAAATGGAAATACTCATTTTACACTGGCTAACAATTTAGAATGCCAAAAGAGGCTAAGGACAGAGTCTACCTTCATTCCATTGAAAGCATAAGGAATTTGAAGCTGTTAAGAATGATAGTGTCAGGATAAGAGCAAGATGTGATGGAAAAGTGCCTGTTTTTAGAATGTCATAAGGTACTGGACCAACTGGCCCAAATCATAGAATGGAAGCTGGGCCTAGTGGATCAAGTGGCCCAAGTACTAGGAGTAAAAAAAGGAAGAATACAGGTATCAATGATGTCATTCAAGCATCTTCTTCTATTTTAGATGCACATGATAAAGGGGATCACTGCCCTTAGGTCTTGTATGTGGGAAAAGACACATACACACGCATACAAAAGGTGGTGAGGACACACAAAGATACACACAAATGCTTTCAATCTAGAGAAATCAAACACTGTACCTACAAATTCTTGTCTGAGAAGATATTTGATCAAGTCAGGGTTAATCCGGATATCCTAGTTAAGGCAGTTCAAGACCAACTTCAACGTCAATTGGAGGTTCAGATATCTATGAGCAAAGCTTTTAGAGATAAAGCTAAAGCTGAAAGAGAGATTAGAGGAGATCACGTTTTGTAGTATTTCATGCTTAGAGATTATGTTGTTAAGTTACAATTTACAAACACTAATACCACTGTCAAGATTACAGTTGAAAGGAATACTGATCTTTCTTTGCCTACTAGGGTGTTTTAAAGAATATACGTTTTTAAGAGCATTAAAATTAGGGTTTAGAGCCTACAGAAGAGATCTGTTAGGCTTAGATGGTGCTTTCATGAAGGGGCCATTTCTAGGCTAAGTATTGGCAGCTGTTGGACTTGATTCAAACAATGGAATTTACCCATTGGCCTATGTATTGGTTGAAGCCGAAAGTAAGAGTTCATGGTGCTAGTTCTTGCAGTGTTTGGGTGATGACATAGATCTGCATCCCAATTTAAATTTCACATTCATCAGGGATAGATAAAAGGTTAGTATTATGCTTCATTAGTTGATTTCTTAATTACTAAATTATATGAATTTGTAACTGATTAATGAATTGGTTCATGCAGGGTATCGTTCCAGCCATTAAAACTGTATACCCAAGTGATGAACATAGATATTCCTTATGATACATACATGAAAATATGAAGCAGGGATGGTGTGAACAAGCATACAAGGATTTGTTATGGAGAGCTACATCTGCTACAAATGTTAGGGATTTTGAAAAGTGTATGTTGGAACTTAAGATGATGAATCCTAAGGCACATGAATGGTCGAACAAGATACCGGCAGAACATTAGGCTAGATCTCATATTTTAGGTAACACATAAATGTAGGGACTAACAGTGTAATTTTTTTAATGCCATCATAGTTTTTACTGCTTTTATATTTATGAATATTAGGTATATTTATATAGCATTTAATGATTTTATATTTTTTGATTTGTAGATAGAGCCAAATCTGATTTATTGCTCAACAATGTGAAACCCCGCAAATTTCCGTTTAATAATTTAGCTGTTTTCGTTTGATAATTTGAATTTTTAAAAGTTTCGTTTAACTGGGAAGTTTTACGCTTTTATCTGTGAATCATCACCGGGAGTGAACAGGGACACCTAACGTTGTAGTATTTTGGCAATAGACACATTTTTATATTTCAAGGCAATATTTAAAATTTCATAAATTTTGGTGATACCGTTATTCGTTTCGTTACTTACGTGAATCGTGATTTAATTAAGATATGAGCATATGTATGGAGGACTTAAAAATTAAATCAAACATGAAGCACTTGTTTCCTAGAATGTTGGAGACCATTTTGGTCCCCCCCCCCTCCCCTAGCTCACGTCCAAACAAGCACCCTTAAAAACCTTGGATGCAAAATTTGAATTTCAAAACAATAAGACAAGATTCCAACTAACCATATGTCCTTGATCAATTATGATTGGGAGATCATTTTGGTCCCCTCTCCCCCTTTATCCTATCCCACGGCACACACACACACATATACACTCTTAGTGTGTGAAACAATTGTGCATATATATTATTTACATCTCATAGTTTCATTCCTATCTCACACACTTAACATTTGAGTCTCATTTTTCTCTCTTGTTCTTTCTCACCCATAAAAACACACACACACATACATAAACTCATAACTTTTCATTTTTAATCAAAAACTCTTAAAGATTTGTTGAAGGTTTGATAATTTTTATCATTCGTGTATTAGTTAAACATTGTTTGGGTTGTTTTTAGTCTTTGTTCATCACCTAAACTACCATTTTCTTTGTAAGTCTTCAAATATTTTAATAACTTGTACTTTCATAAACATCTTGATGCATAAACATTTGTTGTACAACTTATTTTGTAAAAACAAAGATTTTAAAACTACATAAACCTTAAAAGGTTATGCTTATGGTTCGAAAATAATGATACTAAGTATAAGGAAATCCTAGTTTTGTGATCGTGGTTATTTTCGTGTAATTAAAATAGTACTTTATAGCTTATTTGTATTCGGCGTATATAATAACTTATGGGAAAGCTTATTTTGATTTTATTGAGCTTAATGGGCTTATGTTTGGTTCGGCCCAACTAGAAAAGAAAGGAGAAGTGTTTGTTTAGCTTATTTTGTTTCGGCTTATATTTATTAGCTTATTTTGAAATGACCAAATGGTAAACTTATTCGGCTTAATAAATAAGCCCGGATATGGGTTGCTTGGGATTTTAGCCGCGTCCCACATCCAAAGCCCGACACCACGAGCTTATTCTTGAGCTTATGTGGTTCGGCTTAATTTACTTGGGCTTATCAAGAGCTTATTGTAGCTTATTGATGAACTAAGAACTTATTTAATACCTTCTTGCATATAGGGCTAGTTGTAAAGGATTTTGATTGATCAAACTTGGGAAATGTATATTGAAAATGAGTTTTGATTAAAGTCTATGACTTTGGAAAGTGTGTAAACAGGAACGGGTCATGCTGAAATTTAAAAAAAAATATATACTTAGGATAAATTGTGAAAATATATTTTTATATGATTTTTCCAAAAAACATATTATTTATAAATGATAAATAACATATAGTTAATAATGACATCAAGTAACGTCTATTTTATAGCATCATTTATCCCATGTAATTAACCCATTTTATATAATTATTGCAAAGAATTGTTGCTTAATCATTTGTATTTGAGAATTGCAGTAATTATGGAGTACTTGGTGAAGATTAGCTAAATGGCACACATTTTGGAGCATAAATGAAGAGTTTGAGAAAGTCGACTGATTCTGACATCTATACGTCGTATCATTCTAGAAGCATACACCGTATCTAATGACTTTGAAGAACTCACGACCATTGCCTGACTTTGAAGAATATGCCGTATCCACGTCAGTAGATACCCTATATATGATACTTTGGTTAAAAACCATGAGAAGCACATTTTCATCCAATTCTCCATGCCCAAAGAGCGAATACGCCATACCCATGATGTACAAAACACCGTACCCAAGGACCCCAATACACCGTACTGGAGGAGCTCGATGCGCCATACCCAATAGGTCTGATACGCCGTACCCAATAGGTCCGATACGCCGTATCCATATCAGCTCAAGAAAATTCTAGAATATTTTATTCTTGGAGCCCACGCCAAGTCATCCAATACGCCGTATTGAGCTTATTAATACGCCGTATCAAACTGAATTCCATACCACTATATATAGACGACCCTAAACTCAGTTTAGGTATGGAAGTGAATCCCTAAACCACCAAGTCGACCAAGAGACGAATAAAGGATCCTAGAAGGTCAAAAAGAGCCTCAAGATCATAGGAAAACTCTTGTAATCTTCGCGCAACCGAATACGCATTCGATTAAGGTTTCTTTATTTTAATCGTTCATATATCAAATCGTGTGTATTTTTACAATGATTATCTGTAACACCCCTAAAAACGTGTCGCAGTAGAAACCCAAAATTTATACTTATAAAATAATACTTAAATTCATATTGCAAGTGAGATGTGGTTAAAACGTTTTTACCAAACCCTCTTAAAGACCCGAATTCGGATTTACTATACACACATTGAGGTCTAAAAACACTCCACGAGAAGAATTGAAAACTCTCATCCTCGTTCCAAAAAACACCTCAACTAGGACGAGACCATAGTAGACCAAATTACTCTTACACTACTCACTCAATGTGATATCATCATCTCATCAACCAGCACTTTACTCAATGTGAAATGATGCTCACCGTGCATGTGTTCGAATCAAATGCCAATAATATGCTGGAAATAATTAATTCGGATACATGGAAAGTTAGAGACACAATGGCCTAAACCCATCCACAACATTTAAAGTTGTTTGTGCTCTCTACAAACTTCTTTGTCTCAGGAATAAGGAATCATGATAAGGTTCCTATGAACCATTATCATTTAATCTGAAGACATTAATGAAGTTAATTCTAAAGACTTAGGTACGTTCACTTTTTCACTATTGGTTAGTTTTATAGTTATAAGTAAATGTCTATGTGAATATGATGTTGTAGTGTAATTAGTTCTTAGAAAATAATGTAGTCTCTAGAAATACCATTTGTTGGTTTTCTAGCTTTGAAGAGATTAGTTCACTATGAACTATTCTTTCGTGTAGATTATTATTATACGTCTACAACATGGAAATCTTCTATGTCCTCATAGCAAAACTCACGTAGACGATTGAAGAGAAGCTACTATGGTTAACAATTAGCATAGACAGTAGGATTAGTCGCATGAAGATCATAGACACACTTTGGATGAACACACTCCTTCGACCTCGATTATCACAATCGGATCTGTGTCAACCATTGTCTACGTCTATCGGAATAAACTTGTTAAAATTTCAAACTACGTCTTTATCTTATTTCATTATCGTCGTATCCATCTCGTCTGCATATCAAATAGAATATATAATTGTCTTTTTGAGAAATTAAATCCCTCCTTATTGCTCAAAAATTTTAATCTCTAAATATCCTCTCAGAATTGACGTATTGATTATCTCGTCCGAAATAGTCAAAGGATACTTTTAATTAAACAAAGAGTTTAATTAATATTGTCAATAACTTTTCACAAAAACTGGCCAAAAATCAAAGAAAATTTTTTTTCTAAGTCGGCGGTACCTTTAAAATTTAGGGACGCCGTTATAAGATGGGCGGCACTTCCTTATTTAAATTTAGGGGACAGCTATCCTGGAAAAACAAACCCCCCTTTCTGTCAAAAATTATTACCAACTTATTTTTTTCCTTATTCTTCTTCTCTACCACTTGTGAACGAACACCATAGCAAAAACCTTCAACATAACCAATCTTCAAATTGCCTAATTAACCAAAATTCGTAAGGGGCTTTCGCCAACAAAACAATCAACAATATCTATTGTAAGCTTTCCATCATTCTTTTCATTTGATTTCATCCAATTTTGATCCTAATCAAAATTGGATGTTCTTTATTATTTTCATACTTTTTTAGGATCTAAAACGAGGAACTCTTATAACTACATGATTCCGTAGTCATAAGAATTAAAACTTCTTTAGTATTGAGTCACAAATTTTTTTTCGTTCGAAAATTTTATAAACTTACATACATATTTTTCATTTTTTTTTATCAATATTGAAACAAAGTATATACATTGTTGATCATGCCAAAACACGTTTTAAAAGCAATTCTAACATTCCATCAAGAACGCAAATTCCTGTTAATAATTTACTGTTCGATATCAATGGATAATATGTTACAAAAATAAAGGAGTGTTTGGTTCGTTTCTTAGGAACAATTGTTAGAATGACCATCACTACAGTTTTGTCACGTGTATAAACACTTAACAAACTTGTATAAGTCATCAAGATATATAATTCATATATTTCTGAGATATCTTAATAATGGCATAAATAAGGGGCGTTTGGTATAATGCTTTTAAAGATGATTTTTAGTTAAACAAAACTATTTAACTCTTGTCAAGTTCATGAAATAAAAACTTTTACGTGTCAACAATATACACTTTTAATAATAATTTTCGACATGCCTTTAGACATATTTTATATGATAAGGGACTGTTGGGTTATTTGTCTTGATGTTGAAATATTAACTATATATATTCTTCGACATCCTAGAATTAAGTCAAAATAAAAATAATTAAAGGAACTTATGGATCACTTCTTAGGTTTGTAATTTAAGTCAACATTAATCCTTTGTCCCACATTGTCACTTTTTCAAAACTTTATTTTCCTTTTTATATTTTTTTTGTGACATTTTATGTTGTTGGATTACTAGTTTATGTGACAAATTGCCGAAAGATACTACAAAGATATATCCCACTAAACTCCTGCATACCAAAAAGAAACCTAAATTCTGGCATCTCACTTACCATTGCCCAATTCTACAAACCTATGAAACCGCAACATTCACGAAGGTCGTTGTGTTGATCAAGCTTAACTACAATCCAACTAAATGAGGTATCTTTACTAACATTCGTTTAATTGTCTTTTTCAATCAACGAACACGATTATTTCCAGATTTATTCTAGGACTTTCTATAGCCAAGTCATAGTTAACACGATGAGATTGGTTACCTTGTTATCTCCTTTATTGATGCAACACGAAATTCATAACTCTTACTTCATCAATTTGGTCAAATTCTCAAAATTCCATACAAATGGTCAAGCGTTTTTACAAACGATTGGGGTTCTTCTTTTGTTTTTTTTTACCATCACTATATTTTCTTGAGTTATTCGCGAGGAAAACGTGGACCATATTGTCCGATATTCTGTCTTCCCAACGTCATTCGTCGACTTCTTGAATTGGAACGTGTCATGTAGACCGTACTATCTAAAAGTCCAAACGGTCTTTCTCTATCCAATCAAATTCTCACCAAAGAGTATGCCCGCATGAAGCAGTTGGAAAGTGCCATTAGAGAAAAATGTGTTCGGACCTAGGAGGATATCGGATCATCTATACTGATTGTCTTGCTCAATGTTGTATTGTGTTTGTTGCCAAAGAACAATAAAAATTCTTGCTTATTTTTCGTTTAAAGAATTAATGTGCTTAGATATACTCAACCGCTAATCTTCGTATGGCATGTTTCTTACTCGTCATGTTATCGCATGTCATGGAAACATATCCCTCATATTGCAATTGGTATTTTATGCATTGTTTGATCGAGTCATGCTAGTCATCGTGTCTAAAATCAACTCGAGACCTCGAGTGATAGTGGCAAGCACGTCTTTCCATATCTTCTTCATCTTCTACATCATTCATGGCACGTCATCTCATCAACACGTTGATGATTTGTGTAATGTCCAAACTTCTTTGCTAAGTACTCCATTCCTACCACCTACCGTTACTCTCTTGATCTCTCCAACTTCTAAAATACAAATACCTTCCGATTCTAGAACAAACCGATGAAACTCTCTTTGAACGACAAACCGTCTTGCTCAACAAAACGCAACAAATGCATAAGGAGATGCGTGAAGGTTTCAAATCATTTGGAAAGGCACTAAAAGGAGTGTTTAGCAAGAAGAAGAAATGAAGAATATGATTGAATGTGTGTAGATGGCTAAGTGTAGTTTTGAAAGACAATTTATATTTCATTTGTGTATGTTATTAACAACTTGTTTGTGGTGATCAATCCGATGTATTCGGGAAAGACTTATATGTTGGTTTTTTTAGGGTACATTGTTTGCTATGATGACTTTAAACATTTGGTTATTGTATTAAATCAACTAGTTGTGCCACTTTGGTTTCATAATTTAATGTGTTTATTACATGTTATATGATTAAATATGCTCATAAAACTCAATAGGGCTTGCTTCAAATAAACCACCAAAACAGAAATGCTCTCATAAAAATCTGAGAAAAATCATTTTTCTGTGAAAAATGGAACCAACAGAGGGCGGCCCCCTTAATTCAACACGGGCGGCCCCCTTAATTTTAAGGGTACCGCCCTAGTATTTCACGGGTAAAACATTATTTTTTCTTCTTTTTTGGACCTCTTTTCCTCAGTCTTTGTTATCTCTTACTAGATATGCCTCGAACACATTTGGAATAATTTAAACTAGTTTCAACAATCATTCTTTTTCATCCATTTCCTCCCATAAATTCCCTCCAAATGGATCATCTCTAACCTCACATCTTCTTCATCATTCATCAACATTATCAACATCCAGGGCATCTATAGAGCCTCCATTCTCCAAAGCCTCCAAGAACCAAACATAATCATTCAATTCCACCAAAACAATTGTTTGTGATTTAACCCAATGATGACACAAAAACTACATACCCTACACTTCAACTTTCATCAACTAGTTTGCTCCCTAATGCAACCTTAAACACATCAACCAATGATAATTCATATTCTCAATTGACTAACATTCCACAAATCCACCAACGCTCTTCAACATCACATTTACCTAATAGTTACTTGAACTCACCTACATTCCTCCTCAAGAGTTTCTCATCACCTCTACCTCAGAAAGTAAATGGCTCAATGGAATCACTCTCACCCTTTCAACCAATCATCCCATTGATGTCTAATTGATACTCAATCATCTTTACCACCTATCTTTGGATTATTCCATTCTTGGACCTTACTTGTGCGACTTGGGGGATTCATGCTTGTGTGTCATTCACATTTAACTCACTCTTTTGGTTAAAAGATGAACTCAATTATTTGTTTTCATATATTGAACATTTGCTCTCACACACCACAAAACATCATCCCACCACCTCCACTCTTTACCAAACTACATTTACTCTATGTTTAGTTTCATAAAATAATTGTCATCCACCATTTTGCAAGCAAGTCTACGGAACTTTCAATAGGTATAGGACTCTTTGTAGTTTAAAAATTTCATGAATGTTAGCATGTTATTTTCTTATGTATGCTTGAGTGTGGTTCACACACTATTTTACTTCAATGGATGATTATTGTTGGTTGCATTACTAGTATGCCATATTTTTCCTTCTTGCTACATGTTAGAAAATATTTGTATTGTTCTAACTCGTTTTTGTAGCCAAGAAACCATAGCTCGATTCCTTGGTGCCCTCGAACGAGGGGGAGCACACATCAAGGGGGAGCATTTATTCTATGATTTATCTAGCAATTCTCGACGATGTCTTTCTTGTTTTTCCTACAATATAAGAGGAGAAATTGAACATGGAAACTCATTAAATAACTTGTTTAACAATAATTTTACTTTTAATGAGTTTAAATTTTGTAATCATCAAAAAGGAGAGATTGTTGATAAATATAATGCTAAAAAACATCACTAACTATTTTTTACAGATTTTAATATATATATATATATATATATATATATATATATATATATATAATCTTATATTATATTTAGTTGTTGTTTTATATAAACCAAACGCCCCTAATCGGCTAGGATCATCACCAAACGTACCCTTATTGATTTAGCTGTCCCAAACGCACCCTAATTGTGTTACTAACAACCAAACGCACCTTAAAGACTGATTCGCAGCCAACCAAACACCCCTTGTCTATGTATAACAGCCAAACGAACCCTTATTTACGTACAACAGCCAATCACACCCTATACTGTGCAAAACCCAGAAACAAACGCACCCTTTGCTGCGTTTTATTAAACCAAACGCTCCTGTTGCTAAACCCGTAACCAAACGCACCCTTATTGATTTGAAAACCCAGCCACACCCTTATGGTGTTGAACCCATGAAACCAAATGCACCTGATGTGGTTTGAGAACAAAGTCAAACACACCCTTTTGGTGACTTTCATAAAACCCAACGCACCCGGTTGGTTTAAGACCCAAACCCAATGCACCCAGTTGGTTTGAGACCCAAACCCAACGCACCTAGTTGGTTTTCTACATAACCAAACACCCCTAGTCTGCTGTAACAGCCAAAACGCACCTTTCGGTATGCGTGACAGCCCAACCAAACATCCTCTGCTGTCATTAAACCCAACACACCCGGTTGTGACCCGTAACCCACGCACCCTCATGGGTGTTTATTAACAACAAAAACGCACCCTGGTGGTACGGTGAACAGTAAACTGACGCACCCTTAGTGGTGGTCAGTGTGGTGGTGATGATATTATGATGATGATGATGACGGTGGTGGTTTTGGTGTGGTGGCAGCGGGGTGATGATGGTGACGTTATGATGATGATGATGGTGGCGGTGGTGATGGCGTGGCAGTGGTGAGGTGGTGGCATGGAGACAGCGGGGTGGCGAGTGGTGGCGCGTAACATGGGGGATCAGGTAGATCCGTTGGTGAGAACCATTTTTGGTTTTGGCCGGAACACTCGCTGGTAAAAGTTTTCTGGCGGCGGCGAACGGCGGCGGTGGTGGCCGGAGGTGGCGCCGGAGCGGCGGTGGTGGTCGCCGGAAAAGATGGGAGAGATGAGTGTATGTGTGTGTGTTAATATTGTGAGAAATGAAATAAAAATATAAAACTTTTTTTATATATTAAAAGTTTTAATGCAAAGTGGCAAGCTCAAATAGATGGGGGGTCATTGTGTAAAATTTTAATATAGTTTTGATAAGAAGCGGTTCGGGACTCGTTTGAGCGACCTAACGGATGATTCAAGTCACGAAACTTGCGCTATTGTTTTCCAAATCATTTTTTCTACAAAAATGAGTATTTATTTGATAGTATTTCATAAATATTTTTATAACATTTATAAAAATATTTGTTATTCATTTGGAAAACCCGGTTATGTCTTGTCCGGAAGTAAAAATAAAATAAATTTCTAACCCGTATATTCGCGTTATCAACAAACGTTTTTGAATAACATGATGACTAATTTATTAAATATTTTTATTTAATAAAAAGTGTTAATTAAATATAATTTAATTATTTTTTCGTTTCTAAATCTTGCGAGGGCATTTCAGTCACTTTCTTAAACTAAAAAGTTGTCAGGAATGTCGGTTTACATCAAATTGCTTTAGAGTCCGAATCGTAAAAACGTGATTTAGCTGCTCGTTTTTGATAAATCAACTAACATATATCTCCTTTAAATATGTTTCGAAAAATTACCGGTTACGCGATAATCGCTTTTATGTGACAATAATAGACTGAAAGTCAAAAAGTCAAATTGGACCTGAAAAGTCAAAGATTAAAATAGTTATTTAAAATTTAGAAAATTCCTGAATGTTACATTATCGGCTAATACATTTAGGTATCAGCCATGTTTATGAAGATCTAATGTTTGGTTTGTTTATCTCGATTGCTTAATTTATCGGTGATTGTTGTTTATGTTTATCAATTTATATTCGTTTACGTGCTTTTGTAAGCGACCTATCATTCAACTGGGTCTAGTCCTACATATTTAATGCGCTGCAACTTCGGTGTTGTTTGGGTGTAGGCTAAGAGTCCGGGATAGCTCTCCATATTGCAATTTATATATCTAGAATCATACGATCACAAATATTGACCTATCTTTGCCTTTAGATTAGTGAGCTTAGTTGAGCCATAAGGTGAACTTGGTATCAACGAGTATGTTCTTATTCCATTGGTAAGGACTCAAACAGTGGACTACTAGTATATATAGAGCCGTTAAGCAGTAAGTGGGTAAAGTCTCCATGAGCTAGGGTTTAGTAAGAGCACCATTACTAATCTCCTAAGATAGATTATAATCAACAAATGCTTGCTTTATGCGAATGTGTCTAATTGTGACAGGATTAGCGTGTCTAGGTCTTAGGAAGAAGTACTACTTAAGTCTAGGAATGATATGCCCTTCGAGATAATACAATCATTGCACTAAATAAACAAACATGTGTTTTATCGGATTATTCATGGTTGATACGTTTTCCTTACATTAGTTCTTGACTGCTTCTCTATCGTTTGTTTGTCTTCTTGTGTGTGTTTATTGCTTTACTTGTCATCAAAACCTTAGGTTAGATACACAAAACTGTGCCAGTCTCTCAGGCTGAAAACCCCCCTTTTTGCATTAGTTTTAGGTTTAACTTATATAACTAAAATACTGATAGAATTAGGATTAACGCTCTCAGTGATCGACACCCTACTTACCAACGAAACTACAATTGACCAGGTACACTGCCCGTTAAAGTGTTGTTTTTAGGTATAGTCGGCATAAAATAAATAGTAAAACATGATACATAAATAACACCTACACAACGACACATCAAGTTTTTGGCGCCGCTGCCGGGGAGTGAAGTTGTTTAATTCTTGTTTTTATTAGTGTTTTAGTTTAGTTTAGTTTAGATTAATTTGCATATTTGTGTTTGTTTTGTGTGTTTGATTTATGCATTGTATATTTTTGCATATTGTGTGTTTGTGTGTTTCTGCATTATTACAGTTCACTGTAATTTTTCTATGTCGAATACTCAATACGGCGTATTCATTTTCTTAGATACGGCGTATAAATTTTTTCAAACCAATACAGCGTATTCGACTCTATCATCAATACGGCGTATTCAGTTCACTGAATACGGCGTATTAAGCTATTTGACAGTTTTCTTTCCTAGCGAATTTATTACAGGTTAAAATGGACGACCCCAACATTACTATGGAGGAGTATATCAGGCTTGAGGAAGAAAAAGCTCGTAGGCATGGTAAGGTGTATAACTGGGAAACTGCTACGTATGGTAAGATCTGGGATAATGAAGACGTTCACGACCTCGGATCTGTTGAAACTGAATTCCCAGCTATAGTCTTTAACGACACGTTAACATCTGAAGCAGCACTCTCGTGTGAGCCTACGATAAGTTCTCTTAACAATGATGAAATTGACTTTAGAATATCGTTTGACGAATCCGACGATGAAGATTGCACGGTAATTTTTGACAAAAATTCATTTTCTTACAAAATAATTTCTGTCAACAATTTAAAAACGGATTCAGAAAATGATAATGAAAAAGTCAATATGCCTTTGCTTCCATCACCCAAGCCTACGGTCAGTATTTTGATGATTTAGACTTCTTTAAAGATTTCGAGAATGAATTTCCAGCAATTGTTTACAATAATGCTCAAACGTCTAAATCAAATTTATTAACTGAACCGATTTTAAACCCTCAACATATCGATGAATTTAATTTGAAAGATGAAACATCATTGTCTGAATATGATGAAGAGGAACAAAACGTTATATGCTTTAATGATTTATTTCCTTTTAACGTAATTTATCCCGATGAATTAAAAACGGATACGGACAATGATAATGATAAAGTCGATATTAAACACTCTTCGGGGGATTTATCTGTCAAACCATTACCTAATGTAATAAATACCGATGTTGGTGCCTATGCACATGGGTCAAATAAGCTTTTGGAAATAAGTCATGATACATCTAATAAATTTTTCAATACTAAAACTTTTATCAAGGATTGAATTTTAATATCATGACTTGGAATCATCTTAACAAAGGGATGTCATTCATTTTCCTAATCAAGAATTTGTATGTGCCATTTGGCATCCCGTTCGACACCAAATTGTTTTCTAAGGATGGGAGTAAATTAGGGCAAGTCTAACTTAAAGACTTTTCTGTAAACAAAAGTGCTTGACGGGAGACAATCCGGAATGTATTTTTAATTTTTATCGACTCTGTCTTCCCAGACTGTCTATATGGCGTATCCAAACCCCATGGATACGGCGTATTGACTATCTGGACGTTATCCAGTCTTTATTTTCAGCACAGTCTATACGACGTATTCATTAAATGAATACAGCGTATACAAGTATCAATACGACGTATCCTGGGAATGGATACAGCGTATCGACTTCCTGTATAGTTTTAGGTTATTATTTCAAGTCTAACCAACAAGTACACGGAGATAGAATTGCATTTGTTTTATGAGAATTTATGCAGGACCGTCAGAAAGAAATCAACGAGTTGGTTAAAGTATCTACATGTCTGGAAGTGTTGGAGTCTTGAAAACTTCAAGGCGGCTGTTCAACATAATCTTGCTCAATAAACTCAACATGGAGAATCTACCGAGCAAATATCAGGGGAGTTGCTCATTCTAATTCTTTTTAATTTCCGTATTTAATATTTTATCTTTACAATGAGGACGTTGTATAATTGAAGTAGGGGGATGAAATTATAATGTTTACTTGTCCTAATTTTCACACTAAAATGCTTAAATTATGCTCAAATTAAAAAAATTCAAGCATACTTTTATGAAATTACTTGATACATAACCTGCACACAATAACCCTTGTTAGATATTGTGAGGATTTAACCTATCTGTTTCTAATTGTTTACCCAAATTCCACAAAATATGAGTGTGCCGGTGATGTAGTAGACTTTAAAGCTTGACTTAGTATATCTATTCGAGACTGCAGTAATGAGTACTATGGATTTAGATGGAGTAACTTGTTTAAATTGGTAAATTTTAGGATTACACCCAAATCGCCTTTACATGTTTCTTATTAACTAACTACACTGGTTAGTTAACCCCCGTATAAACTCTTTGTTTACTGTCATTTTAAGAGTAAGATACCCTTAGAACAACATGTAGAGCCAATCTTTTAGGAACTACACCAATTATTTGTTTCGTTACACCTTTACACCTTAGCCTACCCTGTTAGATTAAGTTTATTTTACAGTTGCTAGTTGCTTAAAGTGTAAAGTTTGTATTTCCCGAGTCTTGTGTCTATTTTGGTACGGTTAGAAGAAATTTGCACATCGCAAATGGGAATGTATATTATAGTCAAAACTCATGTATTTTTACTACCATCGCAATTAATGGTACGTCCGAAGAATGAAGAATTACCGAAGGAATTATCCGGAATTAATATGATCGTGAAGATGGTGAAACTACATCGAGTTTCGTAGTATAGTGTTAGCAAAAAAATCAAAAAAATTAGAAAAATCGCAACAAAAAAGAGAAGGAAAAATTTGAAGATAATCGTTTCGCAACTACCAAAGGAATTACACGAAATATCGATTATTAGTTGATACAAATCGACAATGTAGAGTATTGTATAAAGTAGAAGATATCGCCACTTGCCTTGTAAAGTATGTAAAGTATGGGATGTTTGGGAAGTTGACCGTTACGGGAACGCCAACTTAGGTTGTTGTTTTTTTTCTATGACCAAGACGTTGTAAATAGTTGTGTCTTTATCATGGTAACGTTCGGGGAAAAAGTGTCTAGCAACTTGTATTTTAGACTTAATCTATTTGTTTTGTAATTTTTATTTAACAACAATTTATTTTCTTTTCCTAATCATTAACCATAGGTTTTACGTGAATGAGGATGTGATCGAGCGTGCATGTCTATTCTGTTGTTACGGCCATGTATGCATGTCTCAGCTGCCTTGTGGTTTTATTACAATGGTGTAAAGTTAGAAGAATCCATACCCTAATTACTCTACTAGTCCTACTCTTTAGCATATTAAGGTGGGAGTGAGCAGTCCGCATGATGTCTAATCCCGTCATTACGTGTGGTAATGTGTTGGTCTTATGTCCGCCCTCCTAGAAATTGGTATCGAAAAGATTAGTTAGAGTAATCAACCCTAAGCCTTCTCATATAAACCCATATTTACCTTTATAAACTATGTTACTCCCTTATCTTTTAGCTGTGGATATGTGTATCCTTGCCACGCATATGATAGAATACTCATCACGTCTGATGGCAATTGAGCAAATTAAGATTACATGTATTTACCACATAGATTATTTGAGTGATTTTGAGTGTTTTCTATCTTCCTATATTCGAGAGGTGTTTGGTTGTGAGTACTTGTAATAAATTCAAATAAATGCATAACAAAAATATCCTTAGGGATACATTTTTTATAAACTTCTAAAGGCTACTTGAGGACAAGTAGGATTCAAGTGGGAGGATATTTGATGACATCAAATAACATCTATTTTATAGCATCATTTATCCCATGTAATTAACCTATTTTATACAATTATTACAAAGAATTGTTGCTTAATCGATTGAATATTGAGAATTGCAGTAATTATAGAGTACTTGTGAAGAAACTAAAAGGCACGCATTTTGGAGCATAAATGAAGAGTTTGAGAAAGTCTACTGATCTGACAACAAATACGCCGTATTATTCTAGACCTATATGACGTATCCAAGACTTTGACGAATAAAAGACCATTGCCTGACTTTGAAGAATACGTCGTATCCACATTAATATATGAGTCGTATATTATACTTTGGTCAAATATCAAGAAAAGCAAACTGAGGAAAACTAGAAGGGGGGGGGGTTGAATAGTTTACCGCTTTTTAGCTCAAGGTTTTAAAGTGTTTGTAAAAAATTCTAGATTCGAATTTATGTGAAATCAATACTTGCACAATATGAACAATATGCTTATCAAATAATTATAAGCTAGTAATGAGGAAATAATGTAAGACAAGAGATAAGAGTAAGAACAATCAAACCACTACGCAATGATTTATAGTGGTTCGGTAACGAAGCACCTCTTCACCCTACTCTAATCCCTGAGCACCTAACTCGAAAGTTTTCTTCACTATATCAACAACCTCCCTTATCGCGGAGAAAACCGTACACAACGTTGCTTATACTGATTTACGACTCAAAACTAAATGTCGAGTTCTAATCTTAGCTAGAACCAATCTATCACAACACGACTTCACTACTTGTTCACAACTTCACAACTTGTTCACAACTTCACAACTTCTTCACAACTTCACAACTTCTTCACAACTTCACAACTTCTCCATAACTTCACAACGTCACAACTTCTTCACAACTTCAAGACTTCACTTCACCACACTATGCATATCACAACTATCTAACATTACTTGGTAAGATCACCACGATCTAACTATACTTACAAAGATTGCCAAGATTTAACTACTACACACAAATACAAGATATACAAATGATTTACAAGTATGTGATATGGATGCAACAAGATTGCTATGCATACTAAGGTATAATACTTCTTCACTTGATGATGAAAGTATTCTTCTCTTGCACTTAAGGAATTGAGCTTGGATAACTTAGAAACAAAGCTTTATGATTAAATGATCAAAGGATTTTAAAGAGGATATGTGGGCTGTTTTGAGCAGAAAGAATAAGTGCAAAAGGTGAGAAAATTATGGGGAAAAGTCCAGTATATATAGGACAAACTGGGTGAGCGTCTACCTAGGGGCGTCCCCTTAAATAGGTGGGTGGTCCCCTTAATTTTAAGGGGGCCGGCCATGTATTTAAGGGGGCCGCCCAAGACTAGGGCTTCCCCAGTTTGTCTTTTGTGTAGGGGGGATTTTCTTGAACTTTTCTATCCGTTTTAGGTCTGAAAATTTGAATTTCAAAATGTTTATTTTGAATAAAATATTTCTATAATTGTAGAACAATGTTTATGTAATGTTTATAAAATGTTTACAAAATTTTATAAAAGTGAGAGGTTAAATAAAAAATTTCCTTTAACATAAAATGCCATTTAGGGGGGGGGGGGGAGCATTTATTTGGCATTAAGCATTTATATTATTCATAACATTAAGTGATGTATTTGTTTGAAATGAGAATTTACTACCCAATTACTGATTACATATAATTTACGTGAACGTTTTTTATATTTTGTGGATTATCAAAACGTAAAGATGTTAAATAATATTAGTAAAAGTTTTTAAGGATATAGGGAAGGAAATAGTTTGAAAATGGAATGAGTTTGAACTAGTTTAAGTTATTCCAAATTGTGTTCGAGCATTCTGGGCAAAGATAGCTGAGACTAGGTAAAAGAGGGTCAAAAAGCAGGAAAAATAATATTTTACCCATGAAATACTAGGGCGGTCCCCTTAAAATTATGGGGGCCGCCCGTTATGAATTATGGGGGCCGCCCTCTGTTGGTCCCTTTTTCATAGAAATACGATTTTTCTCAGATTTTTGTGAGAGTATTTCTGTTTTAGTGGTTTATTTGCAGCAAGCCCTATTGAGTTTTATGAGCATATTTAATCATATAACATGTAATAAACATATTAAATTATGAAACACAAGTGGCACAACTAGTTGATTTAATAAAACAACCAAATGTTTAAGTCATCATAGCAAACAAGTACCTAAAATATCCAACATATATGTCTTTCCGAATTCATCGGATGATCACCACACAAGTTGTTAAAAGCATACACATAATGAAGTTAAAAATTGTCTTAAACTACACTTAGCCATCTAGCCTCACGTCATCCTATATCTCATTTCTTTCTTACTTATTACTAAACACTCCTTTTAGTGACTTTCCAAATGATTTAAACCTCGCCGCATCTCCTATGTATTTGTTGCGTTTGGTTGAGCAAGACGTTTTCGTTCAAAGAGGGTTTCATCGTTCGTTCAGAAGGCGGAAGCATTTGATGTTTTGGTATGTTGATAGTGACAAGAGAGTTAAGATAGGTGGTAGAAGATAGAGTACTTGCACGAGAAGTTTTGACATCATCATCATCATCATGTTGATGAGATGATGAAGAAGAGACGGAATGGCGTGCCTTGCCACGATCCACTTCGAGGACGTCAAGTTATGACAAGAGCAAGAGGACACATGACTCGATCAACATGTCAAGATGCCATTGTCAAGATTAGAAATACATTTCCCATGACGATCGATAAAGACGAGTTAGAAACATGCCATACGGAAGATTTGCGGTTGGAGTATTTCTAGCACATTGGATTCTTTTGACAAATAAATAAGCAAGAGTGTATTATTCTTCGGTAACAACACAATACAACATGTGAGCAAGACAAGCGGGAAGATGATCCAGATGTCCTCCTAGTCTGAACATATTTTCTCTAATGAGCTCTTCCCATTGCTTCATGTCGGTGGCTTAATTCCTTTGGTTGAGAATTTGGATTAGAATTGGAAAGACCATTGACTTTTAAAATGGTAGGAGTCTACTATGACACGTTCCAATTCAAGAAAGTCGACAATGTCGTCGGATCAGAAATCGGTGCAATATGGTCCCTCGGTTTCTCGAGAATACTCAAGAGATGCAAGATCCCATTCGTTTGTAAAAACGGCTTGACCATTGTATGGAATTTTGAGAATTTGACCGAATTGAGCGAGAGTAAGAGTTATGAATTCGTGTTGAATCATAAAGGAGATAACAAGGTATCCTTTTCCATTCGGTTTTTTACCGTAACTTGTCTATAGAATTCTAGAATAAATCTTGGAATAATCGGTTTGTTGATTTGAAAAAGACAATTGAAACGAATGTTAGTAAAGAGACGCTCGATGTTGTTGGATTTGTAGTAAGCTTGATCAACAACACGACCTTCGTGAATGTTGCGGTTTTCAATAGGTTTGTAGAATTGGGCAATGGTTTTGTGAGATGCTAGGAATTTTGGATACTTTTGGGATGTAGGATTTGGTGAGAGATATTTCCGTGGTAGTAGCTTTCGGAATTTTGTCACCTAAACAAGTTATCAACAACATAAAATGTTACAAAAAAAATATAAGAAGGAAAATAAAGTTTTGAAAAGTGACAAATGTGGGACAAGGATTACTTCGACTTTAAAAATAAAAACCTAAGAAGTGATCCTTATGTTCCTTAATTTATTTTTGACTTAATCTAGGATGTCGAAGAATATATATTAGTTATATATTTCAACATCAAGACCATGAACCAAACACTCCCTTATTAATACAAAATTTGTCTAAGCTTGTTGAAAATTATGTATTAAGTGTATATTTTTCCGACTCCATAGATCGATTCAAGTTTTAAAATACAATTTATTTTAAAAATCTTGTTTTAACATGGCTCTTGATACGAACTTAGAGGAAAACTATAAAGGGGTTGAATAGTTTTACCGCTTTTTAGCTTAAGGTTTAAAGTGTTTGTAAAAAATTCTAGATTCGAATTTATGTGAATTCAATACTTGCACAATATGAACAATATGCTTATCTAGACAATTGATATGATAGTATGAGAAAATAATGTAAGACAATAGATAAGAGTAAGAACAATTAAACCACTACGCAAGGTTTATATGATTTCATGTAATGAAGCACCACAACCACCTCTTTCGCCCTACTCCCACACCCCGAGCACCTAGACTCGAGAGTTTCTTCACTATGTCAAACAATCCCCATAATGGTGGAGAAAACCATACACAACGTTTGCTTACACCGATTTAACGCCACAAAGCTAATGGGTCGAGTTCTAATCTTTGGCTAAAACCAATCTATCACAACACTACTTTACTACTTCGTTCACAACTTCACAACTTCACAAATTCACAACTTCTTCACAAACTCACAACTCTTCACACTTCAAAACTTCACTTCACACACTATTTTATATCACAACTATCTAACACTACTTGGGAAGATCAACCGTGATCTAACTATACCTACAAAGATGCCAAGATCTACCACTACCACAAAAACAAGGTATACGACATGATTTACAAGTATGGTAATATTGATGTAACAAGATTTCTATGCACACTAAGGTATAAAACTTCTTCATATCCCGTCGTTACGGGTGTGTATGTGTGGTCTTTGTCGCCCTCATGGAATATTGGTATCGACAAAGATTAGTTAGAGTAATCAATCCTAAGCCTTCACATATAAACTCATATTTACCTTTATAAACTTGTTACTCCTTAGCTTTAGCGGTGGATATGTGTATCCTTGCCAAGCTTGTGATAGAATACTCATCACGACCGAGCAATTGAGCGAATTAGTTACATGTTGGTTGTGTACTTGTAATAGATCAAATAAATGCTTTAACGGAAAATATCCTTAGAGATACATTTTTATAAACTTCTAAAGGCTACTTGAGGACAAGTAGGATTTAAGTGGGGGATATTTGATGACATTAAATAACGTCTATTTTATAGCATCATTTATCCCACGTAATTAACCCATTTTATATAATTGTTGTAAAGAATTGTTTCTTAATCGTTTGTATTTGAGAATTGCAGTAATTATGGAGTACTTGGTGAAGATTAGCTAAAAGGCACGCATTTTGGAGCATAAATGAAGAGTTCGAGAAATTCTACCGCTCTAACAGCAAATACACCAAATTATTCTAGACATATACGACGTATCCAAGACTTTGACGAATCAAAAGATCATTGCCTGACTTTGAAGAATACGTTGTATCCACATCAGTATATACATCGTATATTATACTTTGGTCCAATATCAAGAAAAGCACACTTTCAACCAATACTTCGTACCCAAGAAGTTTGATACGCCGTACCCAAGATGTACAAAACACCATACCAGAGTAGCCCAATACGCCATACCCAAGATGTACAATACACCGTACCGGAGGTGCTCGATACGCCGTATCCAGGAGGTCGGATACGCCGTATCCAGGAGGTCGGATACGCCGTATCCATACCAACTCAAGAAAATTCTGGAATATTTTATTCTTGGAGCCCACGCCAAGCAACCCTGATACGCCATATTGAGTTCCAATACGCCGTATCGACCAAT
>BQNB010107708.1:8927-23111 GCA_026074375.1 Tanacetum coccineum | reverse complement strand
CATCATCTTGAAGATAGTGTATGGAAGAATCAACAAGGGTTAGTTAAAGTGCTGAATTGGAAGCTTTATGATTCTTGTGAAGTTCATTGTGTAACAATGCAGAACATACTTTATTATCTCTTGGTTGAGAAGATGTATCCACTTACAAAGCACACACTACATCAGATGTTCAATGATGTGAAGCTCCAAGTTGATTATGAGTGTGAAATGGCATTTGAGCTTCTCAGATTGGTTAAGAAACAGCTTAAGGAATGCTATGTACCTCAATAAAGTGTTTGGAAGCATCCTCCTAGTGATTATGAAGGTTTTAATGAAGAAACTTAATGATTTTGAAGATAAATATCAAGTTTAAGGGAGGATTCCCAGCAATGGAACCAATTGTGGAGTTTGATCTAGGCTGATCTAGGATATAATAACAAAGATAACAATTTGCACAACGGAATATAATCAAGATAATGTTATTTAACAAGGTTTTACATTCACATACAAGCCCCAATTCTATATGATCAGTATAGAACGGTTACCTAACTGTAACAGGATCAAAGACCTTGAGGCTACACCAAACCAACTAGACATCTACATCTCTACATGTTTTGGTGCACACACATACTTTTTCACTTGCACACAAAAACTATGTCTATGAATCTCTTTATATAATAGAGTCCATAAGACTTACAAAGGAAACCTAATTGTATTAGGAAACTAAATCTTCCTAATATTTATCTTTATATCTTTGACCAAATATTTTAAGGAGATCTTTTAGAATCCTCCATCTTTTATTGAATTCCATATTGTCAACTTTGATCCTTGTTGTTTCATTCTTTTGTTCTTTTGTATCATTGTTTTTGTATCATCAAATCAATAAATCATAACAGATTAGGAGTATGAATGTATTTTGATCGATATGTTCCTTATGGTATCATCATCTAACCAAGATGATGATATGGATTTTAATAGACTAAGGGTTGTATTGAGAGATTCCTAAATCCTCAAGGTTTCATTGTTAAGCATTATGTATGCCTCTGTAACACCCCCAAACTACGATACACAGCGGAATACAACATTTGGGTGCTACTTCACAATACATGCACACGAGTCCCAGTAAACGTTCAAAGATACGTTTATAAAACACAATTTCATTTATTAGAAAGATCAAAGTTACATAGGTCCCACTACCATTATAGAAATTATTTTCTAAAAGTCACAACACGACTTGATTTCTAAAACACTTGTTTAGTTTATGACACTACTTCACCGAGACTGATTGTGTTGTTGGAGATGACGGGATAGGATTAGTGTGTGGATTTGTTGTTGATAAGATGGAGGATGGGATTGTAGGATAGCGGATTTGTTGTTGTTTGATTTCGAGTCTGATTGTTCTTCCTCTTCTGGTACCTTTCTTTTTCCTTGACTGACTCACCAGCTCTTCTTCAATTCAAGCGAACATAATGCTAGAGATTAAACGTGACAAAGATATTACCGATTTAGGGTTTGCTGAAAAACCCCAACTTCATCGAATTTCATTAGTTACTGAAAAAGAACATAAACACGAAACTCTTTTTCTTTCTTTTACTCAATTGTAAAACCTTGTAGATCCTAGATCAAGGGCCACCAGGCTCTGATACCAATTGTGAAGTTTGATCTAGGCTGATCTAGGATATAATAACAAAGATAACAATTTGCACAGCGGAATATAATTAAGACAATGTTATTTAACAAGGTTTTACATTCACATACAAGCCCCAATTCTATATGATCAGTATAGAACGGTTACCTAACTATAACAGGATCAAAGACCTTGAGGCTACACCAAACCAACTAGATGTCTACATCTTTACATGTTTTGGTGCACATACACACTTTTTCACTTGCACACAAAAACTATGTCTAGGAATCTCTTTATATAATAGAGTCCATAAGACTTACAAAAGAAACCTAATTATATTAGAAAACTAAATCTTCCTAATATTTATCTTTGTATCTTTGACCAAATCTTTTAAGGAGATCTTTTAGAATCCTCCATCTTTTGTATAATTCCATATTGTCAACTTTGATCCTTGTTGTTTCATTCTTTTGTTCTTTTGTATCATTGTTTTTGTATCATCAAATCAATAAATCATAACAGATTAGGAGTATGAATGTATTTTGATCGATATGTTCCTTATGGTATCATCATCTAACCAAGATGATGATATGGATTTTAATAGACTAAGGGTTGTATTGAGAGATTCCTAAATCCTCAAGGTTTCATTGTTAAGCATTATGTATGCCTCTGTAACACCCCCAAACTACGATACGCAGCGGAATACAACATTTGGGTGCTACTTCACAATACATGCACACGAGTCCCAGTAAACGTTCAAAGATACGTTTATAAAACACAATTTCATTTATTAGAAAGATCAGAGTTACATAGGTCCCACTACCATTATAGAAATTATTTTCTAAAAGTCACAACACGACTTGATTTCTAAAACACTTGTTTAGTTTATGACACTACTTCACCGAGACACCGTCCTTGATATCCGTGTTCCGTCCCATCCAGCCATCAACAACAATTAACCTGAGATGCATGCTTAAAAACGTCAAACAAAACGTTGAGTGAATTCATTAGGTTATAAATAACAGTTAGACGCGTATTTTGGTTCAACCAAAACGTATAACGTTGGCTTCGTAGTCAAGTTATAAAAATGTGATTTCTAACTAAAGATCCGTGTACGAAATTAACACATTCATCCCGTAGGAACGAAATCATGACGAGAAGTATGCCACTATCCTTCATTACTAACCACAAAATGTCACGTTTGACAGGGTAGCTTCCCAACGGATTGAACCCCGGACAGGGTTGTCAAACCCAATAGGATCGATTTAATTGATTAGCGTCTTCCAAACACATGGTAACTAACAGTCACAACAGAAAAAGGCATATACTCAGTAGTGAAGGAATATTATCAAGTATCAAAATAGTTTGCATTCAATTTCAAAAACAAACAATATATCTCCCTCGCGGAGTAAAAAATACATTGAAAAACTTTAAAGAGAGGCTTAGATGAACTCACCTTTGATCGAAGCCGGAGATTTAAATAATCGAAAACAATCAACGGAAATAATCATGCGATCACGATCACGACCCTAATTTATGTAGCTTGATACTATTCTGAAAAATATAGTCAACGAGGCGTACATCGTATAACTAAATCATATATATATATATATATATATATATATATATATATTAATATTTATTTGATATATTATATATATATAGATATATATGTATATATATACATACATGTTGGATGGAGAAATTCCACTTGTCGCTTAGATCCTAAAACCCCACAATATTTAGGTTACGATCATATCTTTTTTTAAATATCATATATCGCTTTAATCGAATATCTTTCTATTTTAAGAATTTTCCAATTTTTAGAAAGTTTCTATTTTCGGAATGTTACCAATTTTATGTAAGTCTGACATCTATTTAGTTATAAAAATATTT
Source organism: Tanacetum coccineum (assembly GCA_026074375.1). NCBI lineage: Eukaryota > Viridiplantae > Streptophyta > Magnoliopsida > Asterales > Asteraceae > Tanacetum > Tanacetum coccineum. Next base: position 19,612 of record BQNB010107708.1, on the reverse strand, counting down.
ATTTATTAGTAAATACACTTCCGACATGCACCGGTTTTCTATTGTATCCGTAACTAGTTTACGTTCGGTATTAATCAAAAGTTTACTATATTTCGACTTTATGTTTTTTAGACCCGACCGATGGTCGTAAAATACTTGTTGATCTTAAATAGTCTTATGATATTATTTTTCTATTACTTAAACTCTTTTGACATATAAATGTCAAGTTATTCTTACGTTTGACTTTTTCGTTTGACTTTTTACATTTATGTATATATATAATAAATTGCCCGCTCTAAACGACCGCTCAATCACATTTTCATGATTCAGACAAGAAAGAAATTTTTATGCGATACGAATCCGGGACCAAATTTTTGTTTTTGCCGTTAAAATTTTAACCTGAGGAGACCTAATTAGGAAGAAAAATGACCAATAATGCTCCCTGAAAGAAATCTGCTGCAACTTGTATTTTTAATAAAAACGCAAGCAGTTTGACCATCGGGTTTTGAACCCGGCTATATCACGGTTTTCAGACTTTGACCATAAAGTTGTTTTATAGAAATAAGTCATTACCGGACAACCTTTCGTGTTTCGAGGAAGGCTTGTGTATGAAACGACTCGAAAGTGCCCAAAATGGCTGTCGAAAATCTGATCAGCAACCAATTTACTAAACATAGCTGTTTGCAATTTATAAGTTTTTCAAAACTTGTTTTCGCTCTAGTTTCTTCGTTATTAGAAGTTAGAAGCTCTACCTTATATCAAAACGATGTTGGCATATAATGTCGGGAAAGTTTTTGCATTATTTTCAATGGAAATAGATTTACAAATTTTCAAACCTCGTTTTGAGTGCCAAATTTCTGCTCAAAATTAACTTTTACAAAACTTATCAAAACTTCATTTTCACCTCACAATGACATCAAAATACGCCTAGCTAACCTATCTCCGTCAACTAATCAACCCATATACAATCCACTCTAACCAACGCAAGTGTCGGACCTCATCACATATAATATACGAAATCAAATTAAGAACAAAACAATAAAATAAACGTAACTAGGATATTTACAACAACACACAAGGTGTTGGTTTCGGCCTCCCTTTGTGGTTCAAACCTACGGACGCAACCCAAACACTTGACCCGAACCTTTTTCGACAAAACCCACTTCGATAATACTTTAATATAACCATTTTACACCTCCTTTTAGCTCGAAACTTCAAGGATTGAACCCGAATTTAAACTCCTAAAATAACCATTGCATGTCACTTTTTATTAGTGGGATTTGTAAGTAATAACGAGGGGATTAATATTTTGAAGTCGGATCGTTTAATGCTATGCGATATCTGGTGACGACGACGATTTTATGGTGGTGGTGGTGCATCCGGTTGTAATGGGAGGAGGGGGGTTTGAGCGATTGGGAGGACAAGTTTTATTTTTGTAAAAATAAAATGAGGGTGTATGTGTTTATTTATATAGAAAATAAGTTTAATCACTTGCCACTTTTAGTCCCTCCATCCTTTAAGTCTTGCAAAACTAATACAAAAATGTTTCTTTTATTTTAAAACCGGCCAACAACTCGGGATTATATTTTCGTGACTAAATTTATTTTCGTCACGCTTAATTTAATTTAAAACATTTATTAAGATGTGTACACAGTAAAATGTGAATCCGGCTTAAAACTAGGAACAAAGACGGCATTCGTAAAAATAATAAATTTACGATCTTAAAAATAATAACGAGATGCGTCGAAAATTTTTACGTTGCTTAAAACGTTTAACGAACACGCGGTCAAACGTTGACTCGCGAAAGGACTAAAAATAAAAATTTCAAATTTCCGTTCGTAATAAAATACGAAAATAATTATTTACGACAAATAAAATTTTAAATGTCGACGTTCGCTCACATGATTTTGTAAAATAAATATTATGACGTCTAATTTGCGATCGTCATACGCGTCGTGAAACTCGGGTTGTTACAAAAGGTAAGGAGTAACAAGTTTATAAAGGTAAATATGGGTTTGTATGATAAGGCTTAGGGTTGATCATTCTTCAATCTTTCACCAGAAGTACCACTCAAACAAGGCAGCTGAAGCACATATACATGGCCGTAACGACAGAATAGACATGTGTGTTCGATCACATCCTCATTCGAATTTAACCAGAGGTTTTTAGGATGAAGATAATGATTAGGGTAGGAACCTTCTAACTTTCACCAAAAAGTCGTAACAACGAGAGGCAGCTTTTTTGAGTCATGCATACATGGCTACGTAACGACAGGAAATAGACATGCAACGATGTACAAATCCTCATTTCGGTAAATAACCAGCGGCTAAGGCATTAGGATAAGAGAAGTTAAAAATTTGTTGTTAATAAAATTACGAAAACATAAGATTAAGTCTCTAAAATACAAGTTTGCTAGACACTTTTTCTCGGACGTTTTCATGAATAAAGACCACAACTATTTACAACGTCTTGATCATAGATTTAAAAACAACAACCTAAGTTGCGTTCCGTAACGGTCGATTCACCAATCATTCCCATACTTTAACATATCTACAAGAAAGTGGCGAATATCTTCCTACTTTATACATTACTTACATCGTCAATTTGTATCAACGAATATTCGATCCTAACCTTCGTGTATTTTATTGGATAGTTGAGAATCGATTATTTAAAACTTTTCTTTCTCCTTTTTTTGTTGTTATTTTTTCTAATTTTTTAGATTTTGTGCTTTTCTACTATACTCGAAACTCGGGGGGGGGGGGGTGGGGGGGGGGGGGGGTGGGGGGGGGGGGGTGGGGGGGGGGGGGGGGGTGGGGGGGGGGAGGGGGGAGGGGGGGGGGGGGGGGGGGGGGTGGGGGGGGGGGGGGGGGTCAGCGTTCAACCTAACGCTGATTGGGTCGGGTGGGATGGGGAGTTTGGTAGGATGTGGGAGGTGTGGTTAGGGGGGTAGCGGGCGGGGGGTTGTTTGGGGAACTGAAGTTGTGGGTAGGTCGGGATGGGGGGAGGGTTGTGTGTAAAGGTGTGGGGGGGTAGGGGCGTGGGGTAGGGGGGGGGGGGGTACGGGGAGGGGGGGTTGGTGGGGGGGAGGAGTGTTGGAGGGCGGGGGTTGGGGTGTTGGTCGAGAGGGTGCGGATGTGTTGGTGTGGTCTGGTGAGGGGTAGAGGGGGGGGGAGGTCGGGGGGGGTGGGGCGGAGGGGGGAGTTGGTGTGGATGTGGTCTTTGTGGGCGGACGCGGTGTAGGTGCGGGGGGGGGGGGGGTGTCGGGGGGGGTGTGGGGGTTGGATGGATAAGGGGGGGAGTCGGTTTTGGGAGGAGAGCGGGTGGGTGGGGGGTGGTGGAGGAGGATGGCGGGTGGCCGGGGGAGGGTGAAGGGGAGGGGTTGTTGTTTTGTAGGTTTTGTGTTTGTATAGTTGTGTGTTTTGTGCTAGGAGGGGGGGGTGGGGCGGTGGGTAGGGGGGTGGGAGATGGGGTGTAGGGGTGTGGGCGGAGGGACGGTGGGTTATAAGGGGGGTCTGTAAGTGTTACGGGGGGGGGGTGGAGGGGGGGTCAGGGGGGTTCGGGTGGGTGGGGTTGGGTGGCTGGTGTGGGGTGAAGGGGCGTGTTGATTGTGGGAGTTGGGGGGGGTGCACGTGGGCTGGTGTAGAGGGTAGGGTGTGGCGTGTGTCGGGGGGGGGTAACTGTAGTATGGTTGGAGGGTGCGAGGGGGGGGCCGGTGATGGGGGGTGGGGTGGGTGGGGGGGGAGGGGTTGGGGTGGGGGGTGGGTTTTGGGCTGGTCTTGACGTGGGTGTATGAATGTGGTGAGGAGGGCGTGGTTGGGGGGAGGTTGGGCATGAGTAGGGTGGGGGTAGGAGGGGCGTATAATCGATAATTTCGGTGTGGGGGGGGGTTGGCAGTAGTGGGAGGGTGCCTGGCGGGGGATAGCGGGGGTGAAAGTTGAGGTTTTGGCGGTGAACGGGGGAGGGGGCGCGGGGGGGAGGTGGGGGCGAGGTGGGTGGGGGGGGGGGCGGTGGTGGGGGTGGCGTTGTTGGTATGTTGTACTTGAGGTGGTAGTATGGGGGGTTGGGGGGAACGGGGTGTTGTGTTTTTTGTTCGTGTCGGTGGGTTGTTATGTAATCGTTGTTTTTTTTGCTGTTTTTCTTGTTTTTGTGTCGTTTTTGGTTTTTTTTTTTTTTCTTTTTGTTTCTTTTTTTTTTATATTGATTTGGTTTTAGGATGGTGTTTTTTTTTTTAGATAGTTTTTTTGTAATTTTTGTCTATTTGTGTTTGCTTTGTTTTTGTGCTTGTGTTCTTGATTGCATCTGTTTTGCGTTCTGTTCTTTTTGATGTTCATTATATTTTTTTTTTTAGTTTGGTGTTTGTTTTTTTTTTGTTTTGTAGTTTTGTAATTTTCCCTCTTCGATCACATTAATTACGATAATCCTTCGATAATTCTCTCGTTCTTCGGATACCATCTAATTGTGTGGTAGTAAAAAATACATGAGTTTTATCTATAATATACATTCCATCTTGCCGATGTGCATATTTTCTTCCAACCGTACCAAAATAGACCAAGACTCGAGAAATACAAACTTTACACTTTAAGCAACTATCAATGTTAAATAAACTTAATCTAATAGGGTAGGCTAAGGTGTAAAGGTGTAACGAAATAAAAAATTGGTGTAGTTCCTAAAGGATTGGCTCTACGGGTTGTTCTAGGGGTATCTTACTCTTAAAATGAGAGTAAATAAAGGGTTTATACGGGGGTTAACTAACCAGTGTAGTTAGTTAATAAAACAACATGCAAAGGACGTTTTTGGGTGTATACTAAATTTTACATTTAACAAAGGTTACTCCATCTAAATCCATAGTACTCATCACTGTGGTCTCGAGTGATATACCAAGCCAAGTTCTAAAGTCTACTACAATCACCGACACACTCATATTTTGTGGAATTTGGGTAAACATTTGGAAACAGATAAGGTTAAATCCTCACAATATCTAACAAGGGTTATTGTGTACGGGTTATGTATCAAGTAATTTCACAAAAGTATGCTTAATTTTTTTTTAAATTTGAGCATAATTTAAGCATTTTAGTGTGAAAATTAGGACAAGTATACATTCTAATTCCCATCCCCCCACTTGAATTATACAACGTCCTCGTTGTATAGATAAAACATTAAATACGGAAATTAAAAAGAATTAGAATGAGAAACTCCCCTGATATTTGCTCGGTAGATTCTCCAAGTTGAGTTTATTGAGCAAGAATTCGTGTTGAACAGCCGCCTTGAAGTTTCAAGACTCCAACACTTCAAGATCTCCAGATTTGTAAATTTCATTAATTATTCGTTGATATGTCTTTCACAAGGTCCTGGTGTAAAAATATAGGATAAACATGTGCATTCCTATCTTGGTATCTACGGTTAATTTAAACTTAAACTAACAAAACTAATTGAAGTCAATCTGCGTGCATAGCCGTATCATGTGCATGAATACACCGTATTGCTAGAACTGACAATAATGTTTTTAAAGTGCATAAAAAGTAAAGATTGATAACGTCCAGATAATCAATATGTCTTATGGTATGGAGCGGATACGCCGTATTGATGTCTGGGAAGGTAGACTCGATAAAATTAAATAACATTTCGGGTTGTCTCCTAGGAAGCACTTTTGTTTACAGCGAAGTCTTTAGTTAGACTTTCTTCGGCTTCACTTCACCCATTCCTTATGTAGCTATATGTGCTTTGTGTGAGCCATTCTTCCATCTTCGCATCTCGAATGTAATCGGGTCCTAAATTCAATACTCCTTTGTAGAACCCCTTACATATTGTGTCACGCTTGATCTACAATTTGATACGAAACATTTTAAGATTTTAAAAGGAAACGTATTCACCCCCCTCTACGATTTCCACATGGTGTTTAAACCTCGGATATGATCGCACCATTTGGTAAGTTACTTCATCATCACCATTGTAAATGGTAATCATTCCATCAAACCGTCTTGCTTTAATTCTAACTTCTCTTAAGAACGGTTCGCCAATAATAACATCACCCATTCCTTCATCACGATAAGCATCCATATCTTCCAAAACTGCAAATTCAGTCACAACAGAAAAGGTTCCAACAAAAATAGGCACATTTATTAAGGCTCCTACAACATTATCCCCTTTGTACACCATCTTATCTTTCATTATAGAGTTATGAAACTTTTTGGACATCGCATTGACGTACAACAACATGAAGAAGTTGATGTGTGTAAATTCAAATCCTATCATGCATGAAAACTTTAAGTTGTGGGCGCAGTCTATGTGGATTTTCTTATCATCGTCGCAATAACTAGGGTAATCATCAATTCCAGTATCAAGATCTCCATCCCTAGTTCTAAATTCCTCAATAACCTCACTTTCCTCAATGGTGGGCATTAAATTATCACCATGATTTCTCCTAAGCTCAAATGGTTCATTTAGATCATTTATGTTGGGATTAAAAGCCTTCTTAATGCTGCTAGTATTACTGCTGCTCATATCAGAGTTAATGCTGCTCAGTTGTGTTAGTACTGCTCAAGAACTTTAGAGAAAAATGCTAAGTGTTTACTACTGCTAGTACACAGTTAGTACTGCTAGTGTAAAGTTATCACTGCTAGTGTATATTAGTGCTGCTCAGAGACTTAGAAGAAAAAATGCTAAGTGGTTACTACTGCTAGTATAAAAGTTACTACTATTTGTATAAAGTTAATGCTGCTAGTGAAGAAGTTAGTACTACTGAGTTAGTTAGTACTGCTTATGTGATTTATATGAGTTATTTGTGTAAAATATATGTATAACTTATTTGTTTAAAAGATTTGATATTCTTAGGAAAGTATTGTAAGCCATTTAGGACTCCTTGGTGTATAAAAGGAGGTTCTAGGGCATAGAGTTTGATACGAGTCATTCATAGAATTATCATAGCTTCAAGGTCTTTGTAACCCTAATACTTTGAGAGTATTCGTATTATTAATAATATTAGAGCTTTTGTTTGTTGAATTATATGTTCATATAATTACTGTTTCATTGATAGTTCTTCTTAATATTAAAGATTAGATTTCACATAATCTTTAATACATTCAAACAAAGTTTCTACTATAGTTGTGTTAGATTTATCTAATATAACTAATCCTTATACAAGCTTAAGGAATTTGATCTATTGAAGTGGGACCAACAGGGGAGAAAACCATATCTAATATTTACGCACTTGGCCTCATACTTGATGCGTTTATGTTTCGCTACATCAATCACAACACGACCATGCACAAAATTAGCCATCCTAGTTTGCGTTAAAGGCGAGGACCCTATAAGATCCACACATACATCAAGTCCCCGTCTCAGGAACAAATCAACATATCTACTGAATGTTAGGGTTTGTCACCCACGAGTAAAGCAACATATTTTTATTATTATTGTTATTATTTATTTATTTGTTTATTTATTATTTTATTATTATTTATTATTTATAATTTAATTATATTAAATTATTAATTTATTTAAATTATAAATTAATTTTTAATCTTTACTTTTTATTTTATATTATTATTATTATTATTATTATTATTTAACTATATTAAATAATAAATATTTATTTAAAATATAAATTAACTTTTCCCTAAAGTTTATTTTATATTTTAATGGTTTTATAAAAATACATTTTATATAAATATACTATTTATTGAAATATTGTTAGATATAATAAGGGTTAAGAATGTTTATTTTATAAAGTGTCGATTATCACATGTTTACGAACTTTGTAATATTGTAATAGGCTAGTCGGGTAAACAGACTTGGACTTTTAAGCTAATATTGCATATGTTTCAGGCTTCAAAAGCCCAACCTAGCCCAATATCAAACCCTACATGCCTCTCCTCTTATCTCGGGTATAAATACCTATCTCCACACAAGGAGAGGAGGTGTGTGTGTGAAAGATAAGTCTTCATTTATCTTGTATTTCTTTCTCTCTTTAATATACATGGTCGTATTTCTTTCTTATACATCACCAACATCTTTCTTTTCTCTTATCTCTTTCTAGTTTATTCTTGTGTTTATTGAATTGCTTATTAAGTGTAGTTAGTGATATAAAAATTGGTATAAATCGCCACACAGATGATATAGTGTGAGTTTTGTGAGTGTAAAAGGACTTGAACAACATATTCGGCGAAATAGTAAAATGTGTTCTTTTAGTGTTAAAAATATTTTCTTCTAGAAATGTCATCTTTATATCTTAGGATTTAAGGATGAATCTTGTGTTTTAGAACAAAGATAACATAAAAGGTTTCAGCTTTATTGAAGATTTAAATATTTTTACTCATTGTTTTTGCGTTTTGGTAAAAAATTTATTTGATCTTTGCTATCTCATATGTTTCAATCTAAAATTTCACATTTTTATGGTTAAATACATGATATAGAATAGATTAGTGTAAAGAGAATGGATAAAAAAGTTACAAATTGTGTTTTTAAGTGGTTTTAAAAGTTGTGATCTCCTTTCGAACTCGGCCAGATAGTTGTGACAGTTTCGACGAGATTTCTTTATGTTTTGGTGAGATAACTTTTTATCTTGGAGAATTAAGGATCACCGCGATACAGTTCATCTTTGGCAAAATACTTAGATACGGCGAAATTTCGTAAACTCTTGGATTGGCAAAATAACTTAAGATCTCACTACGAGATAGTCCATTTGTGTTACGACGAGATAGTTTGTTTATGTCACTGTGAGATAATTAAGGCAAAAAAAGGTTGTCACGACATGATTGTTTTTGAACTTACGACGAAATAAGGTTTAGGGCAAAATAATACAAGTCTTGGAAAAACAGTAAACACGGCAAAATAGATTGGATACGATGAGATAACTTATTTCACCACACGTCAAAATAGATTATGTGGCGAAATAGTTAATTGTTCACGTGTTTAGCAATTCACAAACATCTAAGTCTTGTTTCATCAAATCATAATCACAAACAAAAATCAAATCAAGAACACAACACAAATCAACACTTTATTGTCTTAAGATCTTAAGTCACTAACATACGTCTCTGATGGCTACTCAACAAGACATCTTTGCTGATGGTTCTGAAAACTATCATATGCTATCAAAAGGTGGCTACATTAAATGGTCAAGTAGAATCATTCGTTGCTATATGAGCAAACAAAATGGAAAACTTCTTTCAAAATCAGGTCCTTACCAACTCAAACAAGTCCCAATAGATGGTGATGAAACCTGTACACCTCTTATTCAGACTCCAAAATGAAGATGAAGTCATTAAAACGGAACGAAAGCAGGTTGAGGTTGATGATCAAGCGATACCTATACTAATCTTGGGTTTACTAGCCGATGTTTATGCTGTTGTGGATAGTAGTGAGGATGCTAATGCAATGTAGCATCACATTCAGAGGTTGATGTAAGGAACATATATTGGGATTCAGGAGAAAAGTTTTATACTTTTGGATGAACTAGATAGGTTTACATCTACTGAGGGTGAAACCATAGGGTAATACTTCATCAGATTCTCTAAATTCATCAATGATTTGGACAAAAACAAGCTTACACCATCCAAAATTGCAACGAACCTCAAGTTTCTCAATCACCTACAACTTGAATGGGCACACTTCGTCACACATGTTAAGAAGTCAATAGATTTGTATGAAGTGGATTACAACAATCTCTACGACTACTTGAAGCAAAATCAGAATAAGGATAATGAGATAAGGACAACAAGACTAGCTAAAACTCATGATCCGTTAGCTCTCTATTCTAGGACTCCAGCTCCATATGCTTTAATTGCAAACATAACACAACAAATACCATATCCTTCACCAATGTATACACCTGAACAACCATTATCTCTCAACAATATCACTGTGCAACACCTATTACCCAACAACAACAATAACTACATGTAAAAACAACCAATTATCGACACCATCATTGATGTTAATGATCCTATGCAAGCTATGCAAACAACTTTTGCTCTCATTTCTAATGCTTCTACAATGCACTATTCCAATCCTACTAACAACAACCAAAGGATCTCAACAAACACCTGTAACAAGAAGATTTCACAACTAAGGATGAATATGAATCAGGGTAGACAGATGCAAATGGTTGGGTTAATGCTGGGATTCAAAGGAATAGGCAGACACAAAATGTTGGGAATCATATTATCTGTTATAATGCAGGGTGAAATAGGAATCAGATTGTTGGAAATCTGCAAGGAAATGTTGCAGCACCAGCGGCTGAGAATAACATAAATGGGCATAACGTTATTCAAATAAGGAGCTATAACTGCAAGGTATAGGTCATTATGCAAGTAGCTGCACCAATAAGACAAGGGTCAGAGGTTCGACTTACTAAACAGAAAGGTTGATGTTTGTTCAACATGTTGGAATTACTTATCTAATAACCCATTACTACATTAATAATACACGAGTAAATGCAACGGAAAATAAACTCATATAGCATATATAATTAACATAAACGTAAATAAGGAAACGTGTACCTTTTAACAAAATAAGCTATCAAACAACGAAGCTAGTGATCACGTATATTTGATAGTTGAGAAGAACAAAACCATCGAGTTGCTAAAATAAACAACCTTTCCGTGTATCCACACTACATGACAATTGATGCTACCTGAATGCTAGTTCCAAGACTCATGATTTATCAAGAACTGCATTCTTGATATACTATCAAATCCAAAACGCAA
>BQNB010107707.1:0-23111 GCA_026074375.1 Tanacetum coccineum | reverse complement strand
TCAGAAGATGAACATCAAGTTTAGGGGAGAATTGTTGGGACTTAAAGACTTCAAGATGATTCTTAGAGTTACTACTGCTCAGTACTGCTGGTACAAATGTTAATGCTACTGGATTACAACTATTAGAAGAGTTACTACTGTCAGAAGGATAAAGACGAGTAAAGAGATAAGGATTGTTTGGAGAACAAGAATACTTACGAAGATATGTATTGAGTTATTTTTGTAAAATATATGTTTGTTTAAGAGATTATGTTTGCTTTTAGAAAAGATCATGATATCTTAGGAAAGTATTGTAAGCCTTGTAGGACTCCTTGGTTTATAAAAGGAGGTCCTAGGGTATAGAATTCGGGATTATCATATACAAGTTTTCATAGTTGTGAAGTCGATTAAAAAGCTTCAAGGTTGTGATTGCAGTTTATTATACTTAAAAATATATCACAAAATAATATAATTCTAAGAGTAATTAAGAAGATTACCAAGTTACCCTTGATAAAATTCACTCTCAAAAATATATATAATATAATATAAAATACGTATATCAAACCGGGTAAGTATGATCACCCGGGTCATTTTTCCCCAATGACTCGTGCAATGGAAACCTCGCTTAAGTTTGGATCCTGATTTGAATAAGAAAAGAGATATTTTTGATTTTTTTTTTGTTAAACTACTAAAATTAAAGGCACAATTTAAACAACTAATTAACAAATTAAACTAATTACGAAAGTAAATAAAATGCTACATTTAAGAAAACAAATGCAATTTAAAGCTTAAAAATGTAAGAACAATACTTTCTCATGACTGATTACTCCCTCTGGGAAGTAATTAAAAATGGTAACAAAGTGCTGAAGAGAACTGTTTGAGAAACTGTGTTAGGAATTTGATCCTACTTCGTAGAAGATAGCAGACAGAAGGAATGAGATGAAAGCTAGAGGAACTCTGTTGATGGCACTCCTAAATAAGGATCAACTGAAGTTTCATTCATATAAAGATGCAAAATTGCTCATGGAAGCCATTGAGAAGAGGTATGGAGGAAACAAGGAATCCAAGAAAGTTCAGAGAACTCTACTCAAGCAACAATATGAGAACTTTGCAGGATTAAGTTCAGAGACAATGGATCAAACTTTTGATAGGTTGCAAAAACTTATCACTCAGTTGGAGATTCAAGGTGAAGTCATTACTTAAGAGGACATGAACTTAAAACTGTTAAGAAGTCTTCCATCTGAATAGAAGACTCATGCTTTGATCTGGAGGAACAAACAGGAAATATAGACCATCAGTTTAGATGACTTATACAACAACTTGAAGATATATGAACCTAAAATCTTAGGATCATCAAGTACAAGTCAAAATCCACAAAATGTGGCTTTTGTATCCTCCAACAGCACTAACAGCAATAGCAGCACAAATGAAGCAGATAACACTGCTTATGGAGTTAGTACTGCTCATACTTAAAGTAATCCTACATCTGGAGATAATCTTAGTGATGCTGTGATCTGTGCTTTCCTAGCTAGTTAGCCTAATTCTCCTCAAATTTCACAAGAGGATCTAGAACAAATTGATCCTGATGATCTGGAAGAAATGGATTTGCAATGGGAAATGGCCATGCTGACAATAAGAGCTAGGAGATTCATCAAGAGAGCAAGAAGGAAACTGGATGTAAATAGTCAAAGAGTTGGATTTGATAGGTCTAAAGTGGAGTGCTACAATTGTCATAAATATGGCCACTTTGCAGAGAATGTAGAGCTCCCAGAAATTAGGAAAGCAGAGGAAGAGAGATTAATAGAAGAACTGTGACAGTGGAAACTCCCACTAAAAATGCCTTGGTTGCTCAAGATGGAATTAGAGGGTACGATTGGAGCTACCAAGCTGAAGAAGAGCATCCTACAAACTTTGCATTAATGGCACTTACATCTTTAGGAAGTTCTTCTAGTTCAGATTCTGAGGTAGACTCTTGTTCTAAATCATGTGTAAAAGCTTATGCTACTCTCAAAGAAAAATATGATAATTTGTCTTCAGATTACAAAAAGTCTTAATTTAATTTAGTATCTTATAAAGCAGGTTTAGAATCAGTATAAGCTAGACTAGCTCACTATAAGAAAAATGAGGCTGTGTATGAAGAAAGCATTAATGTTTTAAACCTTGAAGTTAAACTAAGAGATAATGCTTTAATTGAAAATAAAATGAAATTGGAAAAAGCAGAAAAAGAGAGAGATGAGTTAAAACTAACATTAGAGAAGTTTCAAAATTCATCTAAATCTTTGAATAATTTTGCTGGAAAGTCAAGTCAGTGTTAAGTTTAAAACTAGACTAGGATTTAACGCAGATTCTTCTACTGCAGCTTCTCCTATAGTAGAAAGCTTTGTGAATTCATCTAAAATGTTAGAAAATCCGGAGAATAATAAGTCCAAATCTGATAAGGGATATCATGCAGTTCCCTCACCTTATACAGGGAATTTCATGTCGTACAAACCTGATCTAACGTTTATGGATGAAATAGTTGAAAGTGAGAATTGGTTGTTATACTGTTGTTACACATTGTAGTGTTAAGGCAGTTGAGTCGAATATGAGTCTGCTAATGTAAAAAAAGTAATGGTGATGGCATTATGAAAACCTTAAAACCGTTTAGGAATAACAGGTTACGACCTCCAGTCATTGAGGATTGGAATTCTAATGATGAAAGTAAGGTAGACATTATACTTAAGGTTAAAACTGTTAGTTCTATCACTGAAAAGATAAAACTTGTTAAGTTAGCTAGGGAAACAATAAAGAATGTAGAAACAACTAAACAGAACAAACACTATCATAGAAGGAACCAAATAAACTAGAACAATCTTATGTCCCAGAGACTAGGAAGTGACTTTAAAATGATTAATAAATCTTGTTTTGTTTATGGTAGTTTTGAGCATCTCCATTATGTGTGTGATAAAAAGGTTATAAGACTAGTGTGGAACACTCAAGTAGGGTGAATCACAAGAACTTTGCTAATAAAATGACTCACCCTCACCCAAATAGAATATTTGTTCCACAAGAAGTATTAACCAAGTCTAGCAAAATTAATACTGCTGGTGCAAGTGTTAATACTGCTGTCAGACCAGTTAATAATGCTGGCTCAAAACCAACTGTGAATTATCCTAGACCAATATCAAATGCTTACAAAAAAGGATATTTACAAGTCACAAGGCCATTTAACAAGTATTCAGCAAACAAAAATATTATTTTCAATAAAAAGGTTATACTGTCACAGGTAAAGTACTTACTGCTAGGGATAGAGAAGTAGTAAGTGAAATTAGGGAAAGGAGGTTAATGCTGTCTAAAAATAATTTTTTTTTTTTAAAAAAAAAAAAAAAAAAAAAAAATAAAATTTTTTTTTTTAAAAAAATAAAAAAGGCCACAACTTGCTGGGTGTAGAAGCCAAAATGTAGTGCATCAAATACTTTCAAGAAATATTCTTACATTGATGCACGAGGCAGATCCAAGTCTATAATGGGAGTCTAATTCTCTTATTTTATGTGTAGGGCAACCCACAACAGAAGGAGTACAAGGAAAAAGGAGTTATTGACAGTGGTTGCTCAAGGCACATGCTTGCGAAACAGATGCTATCTTACTGAATATGAAGATTATAATGGTGGCTTTGTTTCCTTTGGAGATGGTAAAGGTAGAATTTCTAGAAAAGGTAAAATCAAAACAGGAACATCTAATGGCATTTTGATAATGGTGTTACTTTTGTAAGGATGCTTAAGTATAATACTTGTTTAGTGTGTCACTATATGTGACAAAATGAATAATGTTTTTTTTACTGACACTGATGTTTGTCTTATCTTCTGACTTTATAGCTACTGTTAAAAGTCAAGTATTGCTGTGAGTTCTATGAAAGGATAACTTTTACAGTGTTGACCTATAGAGGTGTTGTTCCCACTAAAGGTTTAACTTGCCTCTTTGCTAAGGCCACAATTGATGAATCCAACTTATGGCATAGGAGGCTTGGTCACATAAACTTTAAAAAGCATGTTTTTGTATATAAACGACATCAAGGGAAGGGCAACAAGTGTTTCTTGGTTCGGTATCAATGTTGTGTTACAGTAAACACGATGCTTCGTTTAAGGAGAATTTTTGTGACGGATTCGTGACAACTTTGTGACACTAAAAAGCGTCGTCTAGATATTTAAAAAAAGGTATCCTTAAACAGTGGTTACAAGTTAGTACTACTAGCATTGATGTTTCTACTGCCAAGAATACACAAAGTTTGTTGGCTTTCGTTTGACATAACCAGCAGTCGATGCTATGAAGAAGAGAAGAAGCATCAAGTATCAACATGATTGAAGGTACAAAGAAGCAGCAGACATATAAGCTAATAATTAGAAGTATAGATGTTAATGCTGCTCGTTATGTTTTAGTGCTGCCAATGGCAGTTAATACTGCTAGCCTTATCTTTGAAGGTTAGTGTTGCTGCTTATGATTATTAGTGCTGCTTATGTATGTTAGTGCTGCCAGGAGACGTTAATACTACTAAGTAACTGGTTAATGCTGCCAAAGGAAGATTAGTGCTGCCAGTTCATGTTAATGCTGCTATCACTAAAGGTTAATGTTGCCAGTTTATACTTAGTGCTGCTAGTATGATTAATATTGCTAGTATATTTTTAATGCTGCCAGTATTAAGTTTCTGCTGCTAAGGTAAATTTTAGCAGTTACTACTGTTGGACTTAAACCAAGGTTTGTGCTGCTTATATATTTAATACTGCCAATAGAAAGATGTTTTCTATTGTTGGTTACTACTGCTTGGTTTAAAGGAAAGCTAATGATTCAGATTCATTTAAATGTTTAAAAGGATCGTATTTTGGATTATTTGGATTAATTGGTTACAAAGAAGATTGTTTATGGCTTATTTGACGTTGAAGTGGAGTTTTTCGGATGCGTGTTCTTATCATATCTTAAAGTGGGTGTTACACTTTGAAGATAACTTGTTCGTGCTTAGAAACAATGTGACGAAGACTTGACAAATCTAGCAAAGGTGTGTGATCTAACTTATGGTGCTCAATGCTCACATTTGCTATCACTTTGGTTATGCATCTCATAGATGATGAGGATTTTGTCAAGAGGTTGCGATCTACTTATATTTTGGTCTTTGTATGAGTTTGACGTCACGTGGATAGTACAAGATATAAGACACAAGTTTGGGTTGTTCTACTTTAGCATCAAATTGGTAACACTTAGTTTTCTTCATCAGTAATCATTACATAGAGCCTACAGAATTGAAGATTCAAGAAATGGTTAACACATGGGTTTCAAGGGAAGCTTATTGTTAAAATGTTTTAACCATTTATATGCTACATCAAGGTGAAGGTTTTTACTATTGCTAGTTATTATTACTACTGCTAGTTTAAGTTTCTACTGCTCAAGTTCATTTATCTTAAGGCGCGTCATAGAGGGTAATTTGAGTTGTTGGAAGGCTGGATTAGAAGTGTGATAGTTGTTTGTGGTTGTCGAAATCAAAGTTGCATACTTTAGTCCCCTATTTGATTATGACAAATGGGGAAGTTATTACAAAGAAGATGTGCAACTTACAGATCCTTGGTGGAATGATCCTTATTCTTTCATATATATATTAGCTTCAGGGGAAGTTTGTGCTAATATGGTTTTGTCATTATCAACTAGGGGAAGATTGTTGGGAATTATATTTGAATTGATAAGACAAAACATATGAAAGATGAAGGACTTAAAAGACAAAGGAGGAATTCTTCAAAAGATAGAAGATTACAGAAGATTTCCTAGAAGATAATTGTAAAAGTTAGGAAGATTTAGTTGTTTCCTAATACTTATCCTTTCTAAACCTAATATCTCTATTATATAAAGTGATATAGGTCGTATAGTTTTGTGTGTGTCAAGATGTAAATCACAAAAAAAGTGTTGTGTGGTGTCTAGGCGTCAAGTCCTCTAAGTGGACGCCTAGGGTTTGTGTGTTTTAGCCTCAAGGATCTTTGATTCCTTGTTATAGTTTAGATAACACGTTCTAGAATTGATCATCTAGAATTGGGGCTTGTAGTAGTCGTGTATCATAGAAGATAATTATAACAACCCATAATTTTCATCAATGTAATTATCTATCTATTAAATTAGATGCACTGTAATATCCATCTATTACACATACCATCTTTTTACAGGGAAAATTTTTCTTTATCTCATTATGCAACGTAACTTGCATCTCTAAAGTAAACGAGCTCACGCAACCTACCTATGCCAATTCTATCTATGTTTAAATCATGTAAACATCCTAATATGTCAAGTCTATATCTTAATATCATTTTTACCAAGCACATTACCATTTAACGTACTTTACAAACGTTTTTAAAACGAACTTTAAACATTAAACGTTTATATCAAACCCTAATTATATGTAATGTACACATATAAAATGAATGTACAAGTATTCAAGCATGTGTACAAGTATCATAGCAAAATATTTGAATCATACTTCCCTCCAAAACCATGGTACAACACGTTTAAGCTCAATGTACAAATCAATAAAGCACAGATTCAAATAAGCTCATTTTACCACCATTTTCTTCTAGTTTCTTACCATTACTTAAGCACTAAGTACAAGCTCCTAATGCACAACATTTAAACCCTAATTACCCTAATCTTAAACCTTAATCTACGTCCTTAAAACTCTAAAACCCTAATACTTGGTTTTTAAAACCCTAATTTCATTTTAAAACCTAAACCTTAAACCTAAACCCTAATCCTAACAATAAAACCTTAATCCTAAACCCTAATCTATCCTAAACCTTAACCCTAACTTAAGTTTAAAACCAAAAACCCTAACCCGAACCTAAATTCAAACCCGACACCCCTTTATTTCATTTTTGACCCATTTTAAACCAAGCTAGCATCCAAGCACCACCATGACCTCACTACTACATCACCACCAAGCACCTTACCCACCTCCTTGCCTCCTTGCTTGCTACAATACTTGGTTACCAAGCAAACACCCCCTTCGTCACCTTTCTTGCAAACCGAACCCCCCACAACCCTTCCACCTTGCCAGAAGCTTAACTCCTAGCTTCTCCATACTCATCACCTAGCTGCCCTTAGTTCATTTCCCCTACAACCCTTGGCCACCACACCAAGAAAACTTGGCCACCAAGAGGGTATCAAGTAATATATTATAAGCATACATTACACATGCTTTTTCAAACACACCTCCAATCTTCATCACAAACACAAATGGAGTTTTAAACTAGACCAAGGAGGATCAAGAGAAGCCCCAAGATTAGTTTGAAGCCAAGAAGAAAGAAGGAAGAAGCCATTGAAGTCATTTCTAGGCGTACGAACCCAAAAACACCATTTCGACCCCTTTCTAGCTCAAGTAAGCCTAAATCTTGTTCAATAAGCTCATAATCTGTTTTAGAATATTCATAAGACTCCTAAGATCCTATATGAACCCTTGTTAAAGCCTTGAATCCTCAAACCCATGCGTTTTTAATTAAAACCCTAAAAACGACCCGTTTTGATTTTCTAGCTAACGAATCCTTTTTCTAAACTTTTGTTACGTTATAACATCTTATTTTAGCTTATTCTAATAAGCCATGACCTGCAAAACTCTTTTGGATTTCAAAAATATCAAAATTATGAATTTTGGACTTGATTTGCAAATGTTTTCATGCATAGGGGTATATATCGTAACTTTCTGAAATTTATAACTAGAGGGGGCTGAAAATGTCATTTTCCTAAAGTTATAACTACAAGGGGCTGTTTTGCCAAGTTCTAAAGTTAAAGGATTAAATTATATATACTTTATATATAAAGGACTAAATTTGTAAAAGTTTATAAATCAAGGGTATATATTGCCATTTTTGCAAACTTAAAAATATAAAATATAATATTTTTATATAAATTATAAAAATATATATTAATATTATAAGACTCAATTTTATTAAAACCCGACACATTTATCGTTATTAATCATCGATCGACGCATTATAAAACAATTACGTTATATATTTAACATAATTTATCATCGACTAGCTTTTGAAAAAACTTAAAAATCTTATCATATCACGTTACTAGGTAATTTCATGTGAGGGATTCCATATGGGTATTTGTTTTGACGAGTTTGTTGGGTTTACGATTTAAAGTGCCGTGACTCCCCCCCCCCCCACCCCCCCCCCCCCCCCCCCCCTCAAAGATACTACATGGCCTCTGGATTATGATAGCCCGAACAGTGATACAATATTTCCATAAATTAATAAATCAAAGTAATATGTATGATTAAACATCATGAAGTTTTGAAACATAAACAATCAAACTAAGACTTGACATATTACCCCAGGTTGCGTGACGAGGCCGTTACTTTCACTTGATATACTTTTGCCATCAATCAGATTTCCCTGTTAAGGTGAGTTCATAGCCTCACATTTTAAATCTTTGAAATGTTTCATAAACCCGTGAGGGGGATACATGCTATAAACCATGAATGCAAGTGTTTTTCCAACTGTATGCTATCTTGATATATTATTGCCTAAGTCCTTACTTTTGCCATTAAGACCCCACTATCATGAACCGTTAATTACTTTTCGGAGTAAGCGCGAATGCTGTGAATAGATCTATTTGGGACTGAACTCCCCGTTGGTGTACCTATACTTTTTGGTAACCAAACGCACTTCATTTGAATCACTATGCGGGTGTTTGGCAAAGGCACCCGTTGGGGCAACTTCTTGTGATTATTGATTATCTCAAGGTCTCGGTGTCATGAGCTTAGGGCAATAATACTGTTTTCTATAATAATTGTACTCATTGCAATTATTACACTTATAGGTGTTTATAACAAGTAACCCATATTAAAATTGTATTCAACTTATTTAACATAACCTTTGAATTTCACTCAACCATTGGTGGTTGATTGTTTTTAGGCATGGTTTTTATCTGGTAATTGAGCATCAACATGGCACGAAGTGGGGACGGACTGAAGATGGCTAAACTGTTATCATTAAACTTTATGTTTCTAGATTTTGGGTTCTCTCTCTTGTAAAACTCTGATGAAATAATGAATGATAACTAAATTTTCAAAAACGTCTCTTTATGAGTCGTTTTCTATGATTATGACTGTTGTACTATGAAGTAATACCCCAGATTAGCTTCCGCTGCTATATTTGTCAAAATGGGGGTGTTATAGATTGGTATCAAGAGCCACGGTTATAGAGAACAAGGTTGAAACCTTAACTATAACTACTTTTCTTTTTCCATCCAAGAAAGTCCTCCGTGCCACTTTATCTCCCGAATAGTATGTAAAGTACATAACTATTATACTATTATATAAATAATTTGTTATTTACCGCTGGGTTGTTAACAGAGTGATGTCTTCTCCCAACCACCCTACTTCCGATATTGAGGATGCTTTTTCCTCTAACTTTTCCGGACTATATCCCGGCTTCCCCGGACTATGTCCCAGCTTCACCGGGAAATACTTATTCTAGCTCTTCAAATAACTTATTTGGTTTAGTTCCAATAGCTTCACCAACTCTTTCCCTTTTTCATGATGACCCCTATATGAAGGTCATGTAAGCATATTATGCTAAAGAATCACCTATTCCACACCAAACTTATTGTGCCTCCTTCTTTAATGTTATCTCCACTTGTTTAATTCTAGATTTCATTTCTTCTTGAGGCAATTTTTGGCCTACTTAAGAAATTGAGGCCGTGACCGTTCATCCTTCCTCTACTTATGTCCCCCCCCCCCCCCCCCCTTACCTCAAGCATTTGAGATAAGAGAAAGCTCTCATAAGACAAGTGTGGAACGTCACAAGGAACAAATTGAGGAAATTTTGAATCATCTAGATAAACTCTCTCTCGACCGCATTGAACACTATGAATATAAAGTAGAAGGTCTTGGACAAGGTTGGGTGATCATACAACAAGATTTTGACAATCTGGAAGCTGAACTCCAAAAGGCTCATGCTCAAATTGCTAAACTCCAAAGAAAGCATTGGAAATAACAACAAGATTCTTGGCTCGCTTCAGGATTGCTAATCTAGAATAAATCATCGAAGATATCCAGGTTCGTCACCAAGCAGATAAGGAAAGTCTTCTGATGCAATCTATGAACACAAGAACAACCAGGAAGGATCATCGGACTACTAGATTAGATACTAGTTATAGCTTTTATTAGAACCTAGCCACAGGATGTATGGTATAAATAACAACACTTGTCAAATTTTGACTATGTACAGTACAAAGGCAAGTTGTTCATGATATAATATAATGGTGATCCCGTTGTACTTCATTGTTTCATATTCATCCTGTGTCCTATATTACATCTTTGTCTTCATTATGAATCTTACCGTGACCCCTAGAAAATAAACTAATAAGTTAGATGCTTGTTAGAATTCATATCAAATAAGTATCTATGATATCACTATTATGACAATATTTATTTTTGAACCTTAAGTATTTTAAGGAAAGAATTGTGATATCATTCTTATTACATGTTGTCTTATGTTGATAGAATGCTTCCCAAAAGAACGTCAACATCTGAAGTACCGCAATTTGACTGGAAGTGTCACATCAGGAAAAACTAGTTGCTGATAATGTTACCGCAGCTCATGGAGCTCAAGCCTGCATCTAATGGTCAAATGCTAACAATACCAATAGGAACACCGGAGAAAGAGAAACTCCCTGTAGCAAGTGTAGCTATAAAGAATTCATGAGCTGCCAACCTATCAACTTCAAAGGTACGAATGGCGCTGTTTGTCTTATCCGCTGGTTTGAGCGAACTGAATCAGTGTTTTCCCGTAGCAACTGTACCGAAGACTGCAAGGTGAAGTTTGTACTGGTACTTTTAACTGTAGAACGCTCTATCTGGTGAATTTTGTGGAAACCTATTGGGATAGAAGAAGCTTACAAGATTACATGGGTTGAATTCAAGAAGCTTTTGATAAAGAAGTACTGTCCCCGAACTGAGGTCCAAAAGATGGAAGACGAATTTTACCATCTGACTGTGAAGGGGAATGATCTCAAGACATATGTGAGAAGATTCCAGGAATTGGCAACCTTATGTCCCACTATGGTGCTAGATTCTGAGAAAATGATGGAAGTTTTCATCGAGGGATTGCCTTGAAGTATTAAACGGAATGTTACTGCCTCTAAACCTTAAACTCTAGAAGAAGCCATTAATATAGCCTAGAGGCTAAGGATCAGGTAACAAAGCACACTCCGGTGCAAGTATCAAGTGATCACAAACGAAAGTTTGACGACAGAAGAACTTTCAACAACAACAACTACCATAACACCAACACCAACAACCGCTACAATAATCACCAACCACAACAGAATAGAAGACAGGAAACCTTCAGGGATTATGCTGCCACCCTAACTGAAAACAATAGGTATACTAGAAACCGTCCCTTGTGTAAGAAATGAAATCTGCATCACATGGGACCTCGCACTGTTAAGTGTAATACTTGCAACAAGGTGGGCCATCGACCAGAACTGCATAAACAAATGGCCTGCCACTGAAGTAATCTGTACAGTGCAGTTATTGTCATGCCTATGGAGAGAAAGGGCATTATGCAAATCAGTGCCGAAAGACCACCAACAACAATGCCCAAGGAAGAGCCTACATGCTGAGGGATAGGAATGCTCACCAAGACCCGAACGTAGTCACGAGTATGTTCCTTCTAAACCAACATTTAGCTAGAGTATTATTTGATTCTGGAGCTGATAAAAGCTTTGTATCCATATCTCTTGTTGCTAAATATTCCACCCATTACAATAGATACCTTTTACAATATCAAAATGGCTAACGGAAACCTAGTAAGCATAAACACCGTTATTCAGGGTTGCCCTCTGACCTTGTTAAACCAACTTTTCAAAATTGATCTTATGCCGATCAAACTCGGTAGTTTCGACGTCGTCATTGGTATGGATTGGTTATCCAAGTATCATGCTAGAATTATCTGTGATGAGAAAGTCGTCCACATCCCAATCAAAGGTGAAACTTTGATCATTCGAGGTGACCAAAGTAAAACCCGACTAAATCTCATATCCTGTATAAAAACCAAAAGATATATATCCCGAGGTTGTCAAATTTTTGTAATCCAAGTAATGGAGTAGAAGTCAGACGAGAAACGACTAGAAGATATCCCAATAGTCAAAGAATTCCCAGAAGTTTTTCCTAAAGATCTACCTGGCCTTCCTCCCGTTCGCCAAGTAGAATTCCAAATCGATCTAATTCTAGGAACAACTTTGTAGCAGAGCACTTATAGATTAGTCTCAGTTAGAAATGCAGAAACTATCTAAAACCAACTTCATAGAGTTAACAGGGGGGGGGGGGGGGAACTGGGAGGTTTTATACTGACATGTACTTCTCCTGGGAGCTACTGTTTATTTGTCAATAAGAAGAGACGGATTCTTCAGGATGTGTATCGATTACCAGGGAGTTGAATATACTTACCGGTAAATGAATCGTTACCCCCCCATTACCCAGGATTGTGACTTATCTGACCAACTTCAAGGTTAGTGTATTTACTAAAAAAAATTGACTTAGGTTCACGCTATCATCAAATGAGAGTAAGGGATGAAGATTTTCTCAAGACTGCTTTCAGAACAAAGGACCAATAAACACTATGAATTTCAAGTGGATGCCATTTGGTATAACTAACGCACACTGCTGTATTCATGGTTCTCATACAAACCGTGTGTGATCACCATATTTGGATAAATTTGTAATAGTGTTCATCGATGATATTCTCATCTACTCCCGTAACAAAGAAGAGCACGCAAATCATCTGAGAATAATCCTAGAATACTCAATAAAGCGAGTTTATGCCTAGTTCTCAAGTGTGGATTTTCATGGATTCGATCGTGCAATTTCTTAGACACTTAATTGATAGTCAAGGACTTCATGGTGATCCGCCAGATTGAGCAGTTAAGATGGACATTCCTACTTTACACCTCAGATCATACTT
This sequence comes from Tanacetum coccineum, assembly GCA_026074375.1. Lineage (NCBI taxonomy): Eukaryota > Viridiplantae > Streptophyta > Magnoliopsida > Asterales > Asteraceae > Tanacetum > Tanacetum coccineum. The sequence continues at coordinate 10,152 of BQNB010107707.1, read as the reverse complement.
CAATTCTTTATTGGGACTTGCTGGCTATTATCGGAGATTTTTCAAAGATTTCTCGAAGGATTGCAAGTCTTTGATGATTAACCTAGAAAAACAAGAAGTATATATGGGGAGAAAACCAAGAGTCAGCCTTCCAACTACTAAAATATAAGCTATGTGAAGCTCCAATCTTAGCATTACCAGAAGGAAATGACGATTTTGTTGTTTACTGTGATGCATCCCATCAAGGTCTGGGAGCGATGTTAATGCAAAGAGAGAAGGTTATTGCATTTGCATCCCGACAACTTAAGCCTAATGAAGAAAACTATACCACTCATGATCTCGAATTAGGAGCAGTAGTGTTCGATCTTAAAATTTAGAGACACTATATGTATGGCACAAAATTTACTGTGTTCACTGATCATAAAAGTCTTCAGCATATCCTTGATCAGAAAGAATTGAACATGAGACAACACCGTTGGCTAGAATTGCTTACAGATTACGATTATGAAATTCCCTACCATCCTGGAAAGGCAAATGTTGTAGCAGATGCCTTAAGCCAGAAGGAACGAATCAAACCACTCCGAGTTAGATCATTAGTTATGACCATTCATCCAAAATTACCATCACAAATTATCAAAGTTCAAAGGAAGCACCCAAAGAAGAAAACCTCAAAGCTGAGAACTTATGAGGAATGGACAAAGCATTTAAAATACGTCATGATAGGACCCGATGTATCAAGAATCGAAGTTGGTTACCACTCTTTGGTAATCTGAGAGACTTGATCATGCATGAGTCCCATAAATCGAAGTATTCCATTCACCCAGGTTCTGACAAGATGTATGAGGATCTAAAGAAACTCTATTGGTGGCCTAATATGAAGGCAATCATCGCTGAGTATGTTGGCAAATGTTTAACATGCTCTAGAGTTAAAGTAGAATGTCAGAAGCCATCTGGCTTACTGGTACAACTGGAGATTCCTATGTGGAAGTGGGAGAGAATAACAATGGATTTTATCACAAAACTACCCAAAACCTCAAACGGACATGACACAATCTGGGTCATTGTCGATCGCCTTACCAAATTCGCACATTTCATCCCTACCGGAGAGACAGATAGTATGGAAACCCTTACAAGATTGTACATAAAGAAAATAGTCTCCCGGCACGGAGTGCCAATATCTATCATCTCGGATCGTGATAGTCATTTCACGTCCAGATTATGGAAATCATTACAAAGTGCTTTAGGTACTCAATTAGACATGAGTACGACATATCATCCTGAAACTGATGGACAAAGTGAAAGAACCATTCAAACAATTAAAGACATGCTTCGAGCCTGTGTTATAGATTTTAGAAAAGGATGGGAAAAACACTTACCATTAGTATAATTTTCTTACAATAACAGTTACCATGCCAGTATTAAGGCAGCACCATTCGAGGCACTTTATGGTCGAAAGTGCATATCACCTGTTTGTTGGGCCAAAGTTGGAGATGTTCAACTTACGAGACCAAAAATAATCCATGAAACCACTGAAAAGATAGTGCAAATTCGACAACGCTTGCAAGCTACAAGAGATCAGCAGAGAAGTTATGCCAATGTAAGGCGAAAGCCTTTAGAATTTCAAGTTGGAGATCGTGTTATGTTAAAAGTGTCACCTCGTAAAGGTGTCATCCGATTCGAAAAACAAGGAAAGCTTAACCCTCGATACATTGGACCTTTCAAAATCCTTGAACGGATTGGCCCAGTGGCATATAAACTTGAACTTCCTGAAGATCTCAGTAATGTCCACAATACTTTCCACGTTTCTAATCTAAAGAAATGCCTATCTGACGAATCCCTTGTCATTCCAATGAAAGAGCTTCGACTCGATGACAAACTCAACTTTGTGGAAGAACTAGTGGAGATCATGGATCGAGAAGCCAAGCAACTAAAACAAAGTCGTATTCCTATAGTCAAAGTAAGATGGAACTCTAAAAGAGGAGCATAATTTACATGGGAACGCGAAGATCAAATTCGTGCCAAGTATCCACATCTGTTTTCAAACATCACTCCGGCATCCAACTAAATCTGGGGACGAGATTTCCTTTAAGGGAGGGAGACTATATAACAACGCCGCCAATTTTTTCATCAATTCAATATCCATCTATTAAATTAGATGCACTGTATTATCCATTTATTAAATTAGATGCACTATAAACCACCTTTATATAGGGAAATTTTTTGCTTTATCACATTATGCAACATAATTTGCATCTCTATTATCTCATTATGCAACGTAACTTGCATCTCTATTATCTCATTATGTAACGTAACTTGCATCTCTAAAGTAAACGAACTCACACAACCTCAACCAATGCCATCTATATCTATATTTACATCATGGTAAAAACCTTCTAATATGTCAAGGACTATATCTAAATATCATTTTTAACCAATACATTATCAATTTAACGTACTATTTCCAACGTTATTTCAAAACAAGCATTAAACGTTAACGTTTATATCAAAACCCTAATTATATGTAATGTATACATATAAAAGGAATGTACAAGCTTTTAAAGCATATGTACAAGTGTACAATACACAATATTTGAATCATATTTTCCCTCTAAGACAATGTACAACTCATTAAAGCTTAATGTACAAGTCCATAATGTCAGAAAGTCAAACTAGTTCATTTTACCTCTTAAATCACTTTAGTTTCTTATCACCACACTAGCACAAGGGTACAAAAACAACTTAATGCATGACTTCTAAAACCTTAAACCTAAACTCTAATCATCCTAAAACCTAATCTAAAAATCCTAAACCCTAAACTAAACCCCCAAAAAAACCTTGTTTCCATTTTAAAACCTAAAACAAAACCCCTAAATCCTTAAAACTAAGCCTAAACCTGAATCATAACATTAAACCTTACACTAACATTATCCTAAACCTAAACTACCCTAACCCAAACCTTAACACATCTAAACACCCAAAATCCTAAGCCGAAACCAAATCCAACCCATCACCCTTTTTACTTCATTTTTACCCATTTTCAACCCAACCTAGCATCCTAGCACCTCTATGACATCACCACTACATCACCAAGTAGCTTACAAGCACCTCCATCACCACCCTTGCTCACTAAGTTTGCAACATTACCTCCTTGTCACCCTTTTCTTGCCGTGGCTACACCAACACCACACAACCCTGCCACCTTTCATTGCTACCTTTCTAGCTCTTCCTAATCACCATCTAGTCTTCATTAGTCATCTATCCTAGCCTTGACACTCATCCAAGGTGTAAAACTTGGGCACTAAGGGTCATTCGACCATATAAATAGATGAGACCTCCATTTCATTCAAACACACCTCAAATTTCATCATACACACAAATGAAGTCTTAAATCAGACCAAGAAGGATCAAGTGAAGTCTCTAAGCTCAGAATAGAAGCCAAGAACCAAGAGAAAGAAGCCCTTGAAGTCGTTTCTAGGCGTACGAACCCGAAAACCCCATTTCGACCCATTTTAGCTCAAGTAAGCTCAAAATCTTGTTCAATAAGCTTATAATCTATATTATAATGTTCATAATACTCTTAAGATCATATATAAACTCTTGTTTGAAGCCTTGAATCCTCAAACCTATGTGTTTTTTATTAAAACCCTAAAAATGACCCATTTTGATTTTCTAACTAACAAATCTTTTTTCTAAACTTTTGTTACATTAAAACATCTTATTTTAGCTTATTCTAATAAGCTATAACCTACAAAAATCAATTGGAATCCTAAAATAAGCTTACATGGCTTTTTGGACTTGTTTTGCAAAAGTTTTCATGCATAGGGGTATATATCGTAACTTTCTGAAATTTATAACTAAAGGGGCTGAAAATGTTATTTTCCTAAGTTTAACTATAATGACCTATTTGCCAAGTTCAAAAGTAAATGTTTAAGTTATATAAATATAGTAATATAATATATAAGTATATAATATATATATATATATATAATATATATATATACTTACTGACTAAATTTAAAAGTTTATAAGCAAAGGTATTATTTGCCATTTTAATTCTTAAAAATAAAAAAAATAAATATTTTTATACAAATTATAAAAATTTAAAAAATATTATAAGACCCATTTGTAAAACCTGACACATTGTTGTTATTATTCAACGATCGAAGCATTATAAATTATTTACGTATAAAATTTAACCGAAATTTATCATCGAACGTAACATTTGAAAGAAACTTAAATCTTATCTATCACGCTACAAGAGGAATTTCAATGTGAGAGGGTTCCATTTGAGTATATCGTTTGACGAGTTTGCTGTGTTAATGATTTAAAGGCCTAGCCTCCCTCAAACGATACTGCATGACCTCTGAATTATGATAGCCCGAACAGTGATATAATATTTCCATAAATTAATAAATCAAATATGTATGTTAAACTTCGTAAAGTCTTGAAATATAAACAATCTCACTAAGACTTGACATATTACCCCAGGTTGTGTGACGAAGCCGTTACTTTCACTTGATAATACTTTGCCATCAATCAGATTTCCTGTTAAGGTGAGTTCATAAGCCTCACTTTAAATCTTAATTCATAAACCCGTAAGGGGGATACATGCTATAAATCATGAATACAAGTATTTTCCAACTATATGCTTTCCTAAAAATATTATTGCCAGAGTCTAAGTCACTTTATGCCAACAGTCCCACACATCATGGACCATTAATCACTTGTAACCGAACGTACTGGTTGAGTGAATGCGAATATTGTGGATAGTACTATTGGAATTGACGACTCCCATTTGTGTTAACCGGATAGGTAACCAAACGCACTATATTGAAACACAAGGTATATGGCAATACCTTACACTGGGGGGACCATTATAGTATCCTATATAATCAATTTGATTGAAATAACACAAGTCAGATTTTGTGTCCATGAGCTTAGACCAAATAATAATGTTTACTTATAATTAATTGTACATGCATGCAAATTATTACTATATGGTATAACAACGTAGCCCAACTGATTTTGATGACTAAATCAAACTGTTTATCATAAACCTATGAATTTCACTCAACCATTGTGTTGACCTTTTTAGCATGTTTATCTCAGGCAATTGAGCAACTTATGGCACGGAATGGCACAAACTTGAAGATGGCTAAACTGTTATCATTCAAACTTTATGTTTTCCTATAGATTTTGGGACCTCCGTTTGTAAAAACTCTGATGAATAAATGAATGATAACAACATTTTCCAAAACGTCTCTTTATGAGTCATTTTCTATGATTATGACTATTGTACTATGAAGTAATACCCCAGATTAGCTTCCACTGCTATATTTGTAAAAATGGGGGTGTTACACTGGGTGGGGCCCTTAGACGAACTAATAGACTTAGAACTCTTAGACTTTGGTTCTTGAGAAGGTTCTGCCTCTTTTCCTGATTTCCTCCTTTTCTTCCCTCGGTCTAATCTAGTGGAGGGGTCTTCATCCTTTTCATTGTCATCACGATCTCTTTTCAATGAATATGCTTCACCATATGTATCGAAGAGATCCTTGTCAAGCTTATAAGATTTTGCAAGACACTCGTAGAGGTCTCTGTGTTCTTGAGCACCTCGATACGATTCACTGTCATGCATTTTATCCAGAAGAATCTTCTTCAACTCAAACTCTGTCAGAGATGCAGCTGCCTCATATGTCGACTTCGGTTGAGAAGCAGCTTTAGTCAATACCACTCTCTCCTGTGACTCAGTAATATTTCTTTTGATTATTGGAGTGGCAAAATTAGCAATCTTCTTTAGAAGAATCTTGTTGAGTTGACCTTTGACTTCATCTTTAGCTAGTTCTTTAACCATCTTGTCTATGATGTCAATGAATCTGCCTTGTTCAACTTGAGCTTCCTTTTCAAAGTCTACCTTGTATGAGTGGAATGCAGCTTAAACATTTTATAATTTTATTTTTTTCTATCCAACTCTATAGAAAGATTTATACTATAGAACTGAAACTTGTGACTAATGATTCATTAGACTTGATCCGAACTGTCATCTTGTTTGAGATGTAGATACTTCTTGTTTCCAGAGTTAATGACCGCCTGTATGAATTTAAATAGTAAGGCAAAATCCGGAAGATCATGAGCATAGGTTTAAGGTTCTGGAGTTGTTGTTTTTGGAGTTGGTGTTGCTTGTTGTGGTGGAGGAGGTGGAAGAGGAGTTTTTGTAATAGCCAGAGACAATGTTTGTTGAGGAGAGGTGTCCATGATAGTAGACAGAGTATAATCAGCTGGATTCACATTCTCTATGTTGAGAAGCTTGCTAGTGAAACCAAAAGATACAGATGAACTCTGTGTTTAACCTTCGGTCTTTTGAGATGCAGTAAGAGTCACATGAGCATCTTCATATTGCAGCACTGGTTCTTGGTTTTTAGGTTGAGTTCCACTTTGTTCAGCATTAGTCATGTCAACATCTTCATGTAAATTGACATTCACGTCTCTATACAACAATTCATACTGATCATCCTCTTCTTTATTCGTTTCCTCATCAGACAAATCCATCTTCTCATTATCATTTTCTTCTTCTTCTTCTTCATTTTCATCATCATCAGCATCATCATTCCCCTCATCATCATTGTCATCATCATCATCATCATCATTATCATCATTTTCATCATCATCATCATCATTACTTTCATTGTCAGACTTATCAATATTAACATCATCTTCATCATTACTGTCTCCCAGGACTCTGCTTCACTATCTGAGTCGACTTTGGGTAATCAGGAACCCATGGTATAATACCAGCTCCTTCATTTGCACTAGAACCTGAGCCACTTGCTTGAGAGATGTGAACATCTTGCCTACTACGTCTTAGAGCCTCTTTAAGCTGAGCATCTTCAGACATTGCGACATCAGAGAGAATTTTTAGACTCTTGCCCATATCAGCATTTGCTGGAGCTTTCTTCTTAGACTTAGCAGGAGTTACCTTGGCAGACCTCTTGATTCTTTGAGATTTTTTGGTGAGAGTTTCCTCAGATGACTTAGATGAGTAATCTTTTCTATGTTTCTTTGTCTTTGGAGGTGTAGCACCAGTAGCAATGGCATAATATGTCTAAAATGATTCAGAACTCAGCATTTCTTCATTCGTCATCACTTTAGGGATGGGAGCACCATAAACCTGCACATCCTCATTCTTGGAGACAAACTTTAGAATTCCCAAGATAGTGTCATCCCTAGCGATGTGCATAAAAAGCTTGTTTCTCAAAGAGATAGAAGGATTCTGCTTGAGGTAGTGACTGATGATAGCCTTGGTGAATCTTAGGTAGTATATCTTATCAGTCATTTTAGCATCTTTGTTCTCTATCTGATATGCCAAATCCTCCCAGATAAGAGCAACAAAATCCACATTCTTCTTGTAGAACATGCCCCATAGAATCTGAATTCTAGAGAGACGCATTTTGTCAAGACCAGATACTTTCCCAGATAGGCATTTGTTGATGATGGCAGCAAATGTTCTCCACGGTTGATGCAGATGATCAACAGTGATGTCTGTGAGATACTTGATCTCTCCCGTATGTCCTAGATGTCTGACAAAGGCTAGAACTTCTTCTTCAAATGGAGGATCATTGAATGATTGACCTTCAATTCTGGGGCAGATACTGAGAATATCTCTGAATACTTCAAGATCAATGTCAAACTTCCGGTTATCAATCATAAACTTGTATGATGATCCGCGTTTGTGTACAGTGTCCCAGAATTGATGCATGTAGATGATCGGGACTTCAGCTGTGATCAGAAAGGCTTCATAGCATGTTGTGAGTGCGAGAGCATCCAATACCACTTGATATGTTGTTTCTTTTGGTCTTTTCATCATTGGATCAATCCGCATGTTACATTTGCCAATCTCTCGACGATTCTCCGGAGCCACGAGAGCATTGTCTTTAGCAATTTGATGAGCACGAGTTGTCATGATTCTGCTAAAAGATGTCCAATACAGTTTTTATATATAACCAAGTTTATACATTACACTATATGACAATCTTTTCTGATTTAGAAAGACACTTAACATATTAGGCATGATTAAATCGCTTCCTAAAGGATTTAGGACTAAATCGCCTCCTAACGGGAAAGGACTAAATCGCCTCCTAAAAGGAAAGCACTAAATCGCCTCCTTAAGGGAAAGGACTAAATCGCCTCTTAAACGGGAAGGACTATATCGCCTCCTTATAGGAAAGGACTAATTCGCCTCCTAAAGAGGAAGGACTAAATCGCCTCCTGACGGTGAAGGACTAAATCACCTCTTAAAGGGAGGGACTAAATCGCCTCCTGAAGTAAGGACCAAATTGCCTCCTGAAAGGAGGGACTAAATCACCTCTTGAAGGGAGGGACTAAATCGCCTCCTGAAGGGAGGGACTATTTCGTCTCCTGAATGAGGGACTAAATCGCCTCCTTTATTACTCCCTATTCCGCCTTCAGTTTTAAATTAATGTGTTTTAGGTATCCTTTTCATTCATTTAGCATATATGGACATATACAAGGCTCATACAATCAGTTGTAACATGTTTTAACCACAGAAATGTCAAAATCAACCAAGAACGAGCTAAGTACACATACTATTCTCATTTAACATGAAACAAGCATACATTCAAGGGATTTTGTGGCTCTAATGCATACAAGAAACTTGTCTAACACATTTAAAACATAAACCCACTAACATTTCTCATTTCTACCTATTTTCCCTAATTTACGCATACAAGAATAAAGCATTATGCCATCATATGTTAAATATATTCAAAATTGTTACAAACGAGTGATATACACCCTTATACGAACACAACCCCTCAATCAATTTAAGGTTTTACTCAATTTTGATTTTCAAGAACTCTAAATTGATTTTTAGGGTTTTCGAGATTAAAATCAGAGATACGCCATAATTCCTTTGGGGAGGAAGGTATAAAGGCTGTAAATAACACTTTTCTATTTATACCTTAGTCTTGAAAATAATTCGTTGAGGGTCTTGAATTTTTGAAGTGAAATGAGTGTTTGAGAAAGAAAAAATTAAGTGTTTGTGTCTGTGTGTGTGTTTGAACTCAATCAAAGGGGTGTTTATTGTTGGGACTTTCGGGTCTTGACAAAAATGCCCCCTAGACTTTAACTCCTAATGCATTGTCTCATTTTAAGTTTCTTTAGGCATTTAATAGTTTAACAAATGGCAACCTAAGTCCCTAATGTTTTAACTATCTGGTATGTGCTTAATTACACATACCTTGTTCCATTAAAAACGGACTTAAATGACTAAAAACGTACCAAAAATACATTGTATTTGTATGTTTTGCATTTGTATTGTGCAGGAAACGGATATTCAAGAAAAGGAACAAAAAGAAAGCCAAAAACGAACAAAACCAAGCACGGAATGAAAAGGGCAAAGTCTTAAGTCATCCAAGTGAAGAAAATACAACTTGAGGGACTATAATTGCCAAACCTCAAGTTGTATTACTAAAATAACAAGACAAGGGTCAAAGTTGCAAACCGGGTAGAGATTACATTCAAGTTATACAACTTGAGGGGACAAAACTGCCTACTTACCCAAAAGTCTTCTTTCCCGCCCCAACAAAAACCCAGGACAACTTGGATGTCGCCCCATACCTTCTCCCCTGCAAAACCACTCGACACCCTAGCCAAAATCATTTCATCCACCCTACTATTCCCCCCCCAGCTGTATAAAGTCCATGTTGGCAATCCCTTACCATTCCAAAAGCATTTCGATGGCTGTGATTGCCTCAAAAGAAGCACAAAAGAAATCAAAGGCTGGGATTTGCTTTAAGACTTACCTCACACAACAAGCACACTTTGTTTTCATCTTTACAAAGAAACACAAGCTGCAAGTCCAAGACTTAGGCTATAAATAGAGCCTTTTGTAAGCCTTTGAGGCATGTTAGTTTATGTTAATTTTTAGTTTTTAATCCTAGCTTAATTTTTAAGTCATTTACAGCTTTTACTTTCAGCTTTGTAACACTTTCAAGTTTTTAATGCAATTTGAGTTTTAAGTCAATTTTACAAGTCCAAATGCTAAGTTTCTGAACTGTGTTGTTTTGTGTTCAAAAAGTCATCAGTACAGCTTACTCATAAGCTGTTTTCATTAAGTCAAGATAAAAAGTTAAATAGTTAAGAGTAAAAAATCACTCT
>BQNB010107706.1:11184-23111 GCA_026074375.1 Tanacetum coccineum | reverse complement strand
ACTGCTGCTGGTTCAACATTGGTGTTGCTAGTGAATATTTAGTGCTGCTGAGAAAGATTGAAAAAAATAGACTAAGTCTTTAGTACTGTTAGTGTATAGTTAGTACTACCAGTACATTGTTAGTACTGCTAGTATAGTTAGTGTTGCCAGCATATAATAGTTAGTGCTGTTAAGAGATATGCATGAGTTAAATTAGGAATATATATGCATTATCTCCTCACATGTTTTGTAAGCCTATTAGGGTTATCCTTAGTGTATAAAAGGAACCCTACAGCATTAGTTAGAGAACAACAACAATACAACACAAGTATCCATATTCTTAATTAGTAATCTGTAACCTAGCAGATTAATAGAAATCAAAGTTTAGTTTTATTCATTGTTATTCTTAGCAATATAAGTTAGTTTCCGCATAACTTATAATTGTTTGTAGTCATTGTTTCTCTTGTAGTTAGTTTGGATCTATCCAGATTAGCTGCCACCCTTAACAGGCTAGAAATATCTATTCAGATTGGGATCTACAAATCGGGAAATTAGGTTCTCAAAACTAGGGTTTTCTTTGATCGAATTGAGTCCTATTCTCGCAGGATTGATTCTCGCAGGAATGATTCTCGCAGGTCAGTTCTGCAGGAAATGATTCTCGCTGGATTTGATTTACACATGAAATGATTTTCGCAGTTTTTCTATTCTCGCAGGAGTTCACGTAGAATTTTGATACTCACAGGTTTTCCAAATCCGCAGGAATTATAGCAGAAATTCGATTGTCGCAGAAATCCTATTCTAGCAGAACTTCAATACTCGTAGGTTTTCAAATCCTCAGAAATTCTCGCAGACTTATCGTTCTCGCAGGATTCCAAATCCGCTTAACTAGGGTATTGATTTTCGCAGGAAATCTGTTTTCGCAGGACAATGATTCTCGCAGCTTTTCCACCAAATTCGTAGTTTTTTCGAAAATTTTTAAACACGAAAAAAATCTATAAAAACACACGTTGTGTTGTTTTGAATCCGTTTCTTTTGCAAATCTAGCTTTTATATTAGTATATCTTTGATAAAAATCTAAACTTTATAGTTTTCAAACACAAAAATTTGATTTTTAATCCTATTTCGTGCCTATTTTCGCATAAATACGTGTTAATTTTTTTAACAAAAAACGCACACAAACACCACTTCGATCCTTATCAAAACAACACAAACCAAATTACCCCAAGATCAAACCATGGCTCTTGATACAAATTGTAGAATACCTAAATCCTATATCAAATCACACATATAAAGAATAAGAGAAGAGAGAAAGAAGATGGTGGTGGAGGTGTTGGATATAACTTGAATATTTCTCTTTCACACTTGATAACACACACTCACACACCTTTTCGTGAGGTGGGAGAGTCCTTATATAGGCTAAGGCTCTCCCCACACTTCACCTCATGGGGGCGATGTGGGATAGTTTCACCAACTATCTCACGTACATACGTAACTACGTCTATTTCACTAACTATTACACGCTTGCTATATATCAGTCTATTATAAGACTCGTGAAATCGATAATGCTTGTCACTTCACTAAAACTGAATTCTTAACACAACATTTCAAGCAACACCACCCGAATTCTAGTTCAATCACTAGTATGCAATTACCACCATCTTAACACCTTGAATCTTGAAGATAAAAGATAAAAGTCAAAAGCCTAATGGTTTAGGGTGTTCGGCCGAATATCAAAGAAAGAGGGGATGGAAAGAGTGTGCATTTTGGGTTAAGTTATAATTGAATGAAATGTGTTACATTTATTTAGATGAATATTTTGCACTTTCTCCTAATTGTAATCAAACTCGCCAATTAGACTTTTCCAAGCTTTGTTGGTCGAATGGCTTAATCATGTGGGTTAGCCATATCTTAAGTTCATTAAACACGTATTAATAAGGGTGAAGTCTAAAGATACGCAACCTACTTTTCTGAAAAAAACCGAAATACATAATATACTTGTTTTATTGTCAGTATCGCTAAATAACTTTCAAATTTTATTTGATATACGTAATATGACCGGGTATTGACCGAAATTTTACCTGTTTGACCGGTTACCATTTACAAAAGTTACAGAAATGGTTCTTGTGATTTACGTTGACTTTTCACCTTTAGTCCTTTGACTTTTTTTCACTTACTTTTTATTTTATTTTTTCACTAACTTTTATTACACTTATTAAACTTTTTTATTACACTTTTTTTAACGCAACGTTTAGAAAAACTTATTATACTTTTTTTATAATAATTTATTATACTTATACTTTAACGCAACGTTTAGAAAAAAATTCTTTTAAAAAAATATAAGTCACATGAGGGGTGTTTAACAGTCAAAATTTAAGTCACATGAGGGTTTTAGTTGTGAAAAAGTTTAACGCAACATTTAAAAATTTTTCTTAAAAAAATGGTGTAATAAGTGTAAAAAAATTAGTGTATGAATAAGTGGAAAAAAAAATATAATAAGTGTAAAAAAAGTGTATGAATAAATGAATTTTTTTTTTTTAAATTAGGTGAAAAAAAAATTTAAGTGAAAAAAAAGTTAAAAGACTAACGGTAAAAGCCCAACGCAAATCACAGGGACCATTACTGTCAGTTTCTTAAGTGGTAACCTGATACAACCGGTGACATTAACGATATTGTCCAAAATACATTAAGCCTTTAAGACTTGATGCATTGTGAATGCTCTTATATGAGTGGAAACTTTTTGTGCTTTTGACACTAAATTAATTAGAAAAAGAAAAAAGACTTGGAGATGGACGGCAACTTTTAAGAGACGCGTTTGGATAAGTGGGCATCTTATTTAATTGCAAATTGCCCTTTATAAAATGAGAGAGGACCCACCCATGTTCAGATAATCAAATCTAAAAGCCGACCTGTTCCGTTCGAGTGTTGTAGTTCAATGAAGCAACCAGTAGTAGCAGGAGGTGTGCCGTTAGCATCAATTGATGAGCAGAATCCAGTAAACCAATCTCAGCAAGAAGTGTTTGTTCCAATATCTATACCACATCAACCTCAGTTACCTCTTCCAGATCTACTACTTGAAGGTTTTTATTTCTTTTTATCAACAAACCCTTTGACTTTCTTAGATGGGTTTTTATCGCTCGTATCGATTCATATGTTCAAGTGTAGAACTCACTCGAAAAGCTAGCTTGTAAGACAAGAGGACACCTAGACTTAAAACCACCAACCAATCTCATACTTGGTCGATGTGGGATTGTAACGGTTTGGATGCAAGCTTAAGGAAGCTTGATCTTATAAAATAAGCTTTGTTTGGCACACAAGCTTTTAGAAAATAGTCGAGCTTGTATATAGTTAAATTATCTAAATACCCGTCAAAATAGTACAAAAAAAGTTCGAGCTTTAACTAATTTCGTCAAAGACACCTGTTGTGTTGGATGCTTATGCCGTAAAAAATGCAATTGAAGCTGGAAATGTTTCTTATCATATGATTTTTATTTCAAAGTGACCAACACAACTAAATTATCAAGTGCTTTTCTTTATGCATATCTATTGATATGATGCTCCATCATGGTGTGTATAATATGGCAACCATACCTTGAATAAATAAAGCATTAACTTTGCGTTGACATTACTACTTTCTTAGGGCGTAGAGGAGAATACATAGAATTTGGTATCCCTCTTTATGAAGCCTCAATTAAAGCTGACTGGAGAGCTGCTCAAGAAATTCTTGACAAAAAGCCAGAATTGATACGGAGCAGTATTACTGAAAACGGCGAAACAGCACTTCACGTTGCGGCATCAGCAAAAAGAACCAAACGGGTGGTAGAGTTCGTTCAAAATCTAGTGGATAAGATGACGAAAGAGGACATGGAACTTCAAAATAAAAGTTCCAACACTGCCCTTTGTTTAGCAGCGGCAGCTGGAAATATAGAAATGGTTGAGATTATGGTAAAAAAGAACCGTGCGTTGCTGATAATTCCTGGTAGTCAACAAATGATGCCACTTTATATGGCTGCGTTATTTGGAGACCATGACGTGGTGAAGTATCTCTATGATGAATCCAAGAAATTGAGTGATGATGGCTGGAATGCTCAGAATCGTGCTTGGCTTCTTCAGAAATGTGTTGAAGGCAATTTGTTTGGTAAGCATTGTAGCATGTTGTTATTACAGGTTTCTTTTATTCTTCCATGGTAGTATCTGTTACAAAGTGATTGTCAAGCGTTTTTCAGATATTGCACTACGGATAGTGCAAGACCGCTCAGAACTTGCTAGTGATGGGAGTGTACTCGGAATATTGGCTAAAAAGCCTGATGCATTTTCTGGAGAATCATCAAATTTTATTAAAAGGACCATCAATTGGGGTAACCATCTTTACTCCAAGATGTACTACGTATTATAAATCACTAGTTGGTTACCCGCGCATAGCGGCGGCAATAAAAAAATTACTAACTCAACTTTTTACGTAATTTCCTACCCGGTTAGTAATTTCGTTTCACAAATGTATGTGTTCGTTGGGGTTTCCCGTAACTTTCCCGCAACACCATATTAACATCATCATTCTCGCATGTAAAAAGACAGCACTCTCTCCGAAAGTATATAGTTTTAACGTATCATGTTTATATTTAATTAAGATTAAAGTTGTAAAAAAATATAAATCAACATAAAATAAACCCATTAAAATGTAAAAAAAAATTATAAAAATATATCAAAATGGATGTTGAATTAAAGAGCATAAAATTTTAAAAAATATGATGAAATTAGATCAAAATAAAATTAAATAGATAAAAAGATATTTTAATTTGAAAATAAAGGTGATTTTTTAATTAAAAGGTGACACATGTCACTTTATGATGTGATTCCCAAAAATGAGATGGATGGTCAAGATTGCACCTCCTTATCTTAATTTTTAATTTTTAATGGGTCCCACATTATAAATGCTTTATATAGTAGTATATATAGATACATGTCAAAATAAAGGTTCAGTTTGAATATATAGAGAACCCAACCTACTAATTTGTAAATTTAAATTTTCTAATGTATGTTTTAGGTATGTCATAAAAATGTTTTTAGTCAAATACCCTTAATATAACTAACGGCATATTATTAGAATTTCTACCTGATGAACATCATCTTCAAATTTTTGAAATCAAAAGACTCAAATGTATAAGATCCCTGCGGCATGTTAAACATTTGCTAGCCATAATAATTTATTTTTTTATTTGTTTTACCAAGTAACTAATATGCAACTTCATCGATCAATTATTAGTCACAACAAAAACATTTTCATTATTTTGTCTTATGTTGTTTGCAGTTTTAGCATATGTTGGTCCAAAGGTAGGACATCCCAAAAAGGATACTGAAGCATTGCAATTACTAAGAATCATTTGGAAAAATATTGCAAAAAAGTCTAAGAAGGAAATTGATGACATAATTAGAGGGCCGGTTGATCCGATCAAGAAAGATGACAGGCTACCTTATGGAAAGGATGATCAACAATTGCACCTGCTAAAAGTAATTGCTGAACATGTTGTTAAAATGCCTGCGGAAATGCAGAAGATAACCGCAGGACCTTCTGGGAAAATAACAAGGGCACCATCAATGGCAAATACAAAGAAAACATATTCTTCCCGTATGCTATTTGTTGCTGCAGAAATGGGCAATACTAAATTTATAGTTGAGCTCATCCGACTATATCCTGACCTAATATGGAAGGTCAACGATAATAACCAAAGTATATTCCACATTGCTGTCAAACATCGCAATGAGGGCATCTATAACCTATTATACGAGATAGGCTCAATGAAGGATCTAATAACTCCTCTACGAGATGAAAATGACAACAATATGTTGCATTTAGTTGGTAAGATTGCAAAGAGAAAGCGACTTCAGGATGTGTCAGGAGTCGCTTTACAGATGCAGCGAGAACTATTATGGTTCAAGGTGCATCTTTCACTCCCAGCTTCTGCGTTCTTGCATAATATATCAGTGATCTTTCTTTTATCTTTATTTATTTTTTTATTTGACCATGAATGTTTGTAACTTGGTATAACCAAGAAGTATTAACTTGTATTCTTTCGTATTGTAGGAAGTAGAGGCTATGATCCCTCCATCTTATAGAGAACGAAAGAACAAAGATGGTCTAACACCACATGAGTTATTCACCAAAGAACATAAAGATCTAGTTGCAAAAGGTGAACAATGGATGAAAGGAACGGCTAGTCATTGTATGGTGGTTGCAGCCCTTATTGCCACCATAGTTTTTGCCGCAGCTTTTACAGTTCCGGGTGGATACAGCCAAGGTGGTCCAAATCAAACCTTGGGTATCCCTATCTTCCATTCAAAAGCAACATTTTTGGTCTTCGTATTGGCAGATGCCATTTCTCTTTTCTCATCTGCAGCTTCAATTCTCATGTTCCTATCTATCCTCACGTCTCGATATGCTGAACGTGACTTCTTGCAATCATTACCTAAAAAGCTGATGTTAGGTCTAACAACTCTCTTCCTATCTATAACATCCATGACAGTCGCTTTTAGCGTCAGTTTTTTCGTACTATACGATAATGGTTTTATTTGGATGCCAATCCTTATTAGCCTATTTGCAGTCATCCCAATCTTCCTATTTGCTTGGCTGCAATATCCTCTCTTAGCAGATGTACGACGCTCAACATATGGCTCTACGTATCTCTTTAGGCCCAAGAAACTTGTTCTTTACTATGAAGAACACAAGTTCAAATCATTTCTAGGGCGCTTCTTTTCGAAAAAAAATTATCTAATAAGATTTGTACTAACGGCGTTGTAAAGTTTAATAGTATTGTGGTATCTGGATACAAGATGGTACATTCTACATATTTGTGTATGGATAATTTGTAATATATCGAAATTCCATTCGTTTGTCATATGTTTACAGGCTCTGTCATCCCAGATGCAAATCTTCTTTAAACTGCGTTTGGATGAACATTAGAATTCAGTTTTAATGTATTATTTTCTTATGAGAATTTTTTTGCATTATCTGCAATTCCACATGGTCTCTAATTATATTTGAAAGCATGGCCTATCAATGTTTCAGGTTTTAAGTCGATATTAATCCTTTTGGCTAAGTACTCATTTCTCATATTCTTGTTTATTAGAGTATAATTCTGAGTTGTCCAAGGTATATATGACTTCACTCTCTTATAGGTCAACTCATTTCTCTCTTAGACCGTTAACTTCAGCCGTTAATATGAAGTCCCACCCATCAAAGTCGAGGGCAGAACTGCAGTTTGTGAAGGAGGTTTCTCTTTTATTCCCTCAATAAAATTCTTGCTCTGCAAATTAGTCTACTCATTATGTTCGTCACTTGACTTGTGCATCCAATTATGAATCACAGAGTATATGCATAGTTTCTGTTTTTCATGATTGCAGATACTAATCCTGCACTACATAGGATCTACCTAAGCACCAAAATATCCATGTAACCATGTAAAAGTATAAGTAAGTAAGTAACTCCCAATACCGTCTTCCACGGGTTATGGGTCCCAATACCGTCTTCCACAGTGTACGGGGGAGGTTGAGATGTAGACAGCCCTACCCCTACCAAAGGTAAAGAGGCTGCTTCCGGTTCTACCAAAGGTAGAAAAGGACCTTCGGCCTTGTAGAAAAGGACCTCCGGTTCTACCATGTAAAAGTATATTTGTTAATAATGAAACAAAATTTGAAAGTTCAATGACTATGTAATAAAAAAGTAAGTGTCTCGATACCGTAAATTTTGCATTTTATGGCTTTTACCAAAAAGATTATTCGAAAAACCGCGCATTTCACGCCTCAATAACTTCACGAACCAAACACAAATGATCAACGACAACAAACTGCCAAATATAATACATCCCAATATCCATAGAAGAAGACAACAATGGCCTTAAATTATACCCCAGAATAGCCTCACTCATTTCCTCAGGATCACGTGATGTCATAACCAACCCCACTTTCCCGACAAGATGTGGGACCAGACCAACAAAAGCATTGTTCCCTGTCGCAGGAGCATGTTGTGCTATAGATCTTTTGAACCAAGTGTTTTTACCCATGATCAAAGATGACTCATTTGTTAGGTTTTGTTTTATCAGTTTGGTTTGTTTTGCATTTAGATTGTCTGCTGTGATTATCAAGATTTGTGTGTGGTTTTTTTTGAGGTTTGTAAGGAGTTTTTGGTGATGTACTATTTTTCTTAAAACCTTGGTAGCCATTGATGATTGCAGCAGTGTGGGATGAAGGTTGGTTTGGAAATGGAATACTTAGAAAAATAGGGTTTTTTGTGATTTTGCTGTAAAAATAAAATAAAGTAATAGTAAATATTTTAATTTTGAGAAGAAATATTTTATTTTAAGAATCAATCAAATTACACTATTTTTTCAATCATTTTTTAAGTGCTACTAGTTTTAATATTCGTATACGCATGAAGTTTAAAATTGAAATTTTAATTATTTATTCATTTCGCAATTGCTATTTTGAAATATATGGTGTTTTTTTAAGTGAACATATTTTTATAGCTATGTTTTAGGGTATTATTGAAATCATATTTGATATTAAGTTTGTGTAAAAGAATGAAAGTAATCTCAATCTTTGCGGCGTTAAAACTTGTCAAAGGCCATTAAAAATAAATTCAATTGTATAAAACCTCACGAAATGCTTTATCTAAAAAGCTATACAATATTTTAGTATAAAAATAAGTATCACTAAGTTTTAACAGAGAGTTATGCAAACTCTAATGTAAGCTGAATATTTAAGTTTTAACATATATGTTTAACCTATAGTTTAAAACATGCCCAATATATGCAACCTGTGCCACCTCGAGTAATATCCATATTAGCATAAACAGCGCAAAAACAATTTGTTATGCATATCTCGCGACATTGATTCAAACTCATTAACTGGTCAATAAACGTTTCTGACCCGTTGGGCAATCTCACGTTTTTTAAAGGGAAAAATCCATATGATCCACAATCCAGAGTTGAGCTTCGAATACACTCAGATGGGTCATTTTATTCAAATGGATCAGGCGGGTCATTACATTCAAAAGGGTCATTATGCTGAAATGGGTCAGATGGGTCTTTGTATTCAAATGGATCATGTTGCATACATTGATAGGTGCAATTCTGCAAATACATCCGAATGTAATGAGAATGGTATGTTCATAATTATGGTATAGGATAATATCAAATGGGTTAGAATGCACAGAAATTTAACAAATACTCTCTTCGTCTTAAAATTATTGTCCCCTATTGACTTTTCAAGTCTTTTTCTTCCAACTTTGACTTTAAATTTTTTGTTTGTGTTATATATAATACCTTTTGCAAAATATATGAATTGATTGGTTTTTAAATGTATTTTCTAATAGTCATTACTTAAATGGTCTCGGTTGTTTTTAGAGTGTAATGGATTCAGTCCCCGTACTTTTTTCCCAGATCATGTTCCTGTAGTTTGCAACCGTTACCGGGACTTACTCGACTTAGTTCAACTCGCATATCACTTATATTTCTAAAAATATATATTTGTTTGCCAGAAACCCAAATGAATATCCCAGATACAAACCAATCATGCAAAAATCGACTTTTGGTGTCTTTCTTTGCTCAAAAATGGCTTTGATACCCATAAATCCATAATATTCTACTTCTGTCAAGTCTTGCCTATATAAAAAAGAATGCACACAATGTACAAAGTGCCACCTACTAGAAAATTACTTATCCACACTATAAATCACTTTCAACATGAATTATGAGCTGCGTTTGAGCCAGGTCAGTAAACGAATGAATGAATATAGAAGCCTCTACATGATCACGGCGGTACATGTAACTTATCGACCTTCATTCATGGATGACATTGATATCGAATTTTTTGAATACTCCTCTATAGAACTAGTGACAGATGGTTTCGTGAGAGTAGTAGCGTCAGTGCTAGTAAGTGTGGAAGAGGTGGTGGTGGTCCAACGTCCTCCACGGCCTTGAAGTCCAGGCTTTCCTGGGCGGGGAAGGGTAAAAGATTCATTTGATATCATAAGATGAAGAGCATTCATATCTGGTCTATCAGCGACAATAGCTTGACAGCACAAAAGCCCCATTTGTATGCACATTGCCGCTTCACTAAGGTTACATGTATCAAGGCTTCCATCAACTAACTCTAGTTGCTTCCCTGTTTGGAAGAGGTTCCATGTCTGTAGAAGTAGTAGCACAAATGAGGATATGATAGGAAAGATTGCCAAATGCGTAACTCCATGCAGTGATAAGCAAATTTCAGAAAAATTAAGTTTCACCAAATAATATCTAAAATTCTTAAGACAGTACTAGAAAGGAAAATCCATTTTACGTACTGTTATCCTAAGATACCATGTATCGCTCGAAAAAGTATGTTTGACCTTTAAAGTAAAATGTTCTCTTTTGTATAGTCAATTTATGAGCAGTAGTTAGCATGTTCGTCAGGTCACTTACATATGTCAAGAGATCTGACTTCTCTGCACCAAGCTGCCGCTCGTTGACTTTTCGGCCACTAACAATCTCTAACACTAAAATTCCAAAACTGAACACATCTGCTTTCACTGATAAATATCCATGCATTGCATACTCAGGAGCCATATATCCACTGTATGAAGCAAACAAAAGTTCACACAAATGATTTGATGAAAAGATGAATGTGACTAAAAGATGGAGACAGTTCGACCCATTTGCTTATTAATGGTTTGATCCAGGTTATGTTATAGTTATAACGGGTCAAATGAGTCAAAAGTCATTCAAATGTATCTTGAATGTACTACTACTGAAATATTAGGTAATTTGTAATCATATTTGACACTTGAGTTCTTTTAAAAAAAATGGTTATTTTTGAACTAAAAATGTTTTGTCAAGCGAACTCATCTCGGCCTTCCAAAATAAACATGCCCATTTTGCTAACTCTGATATTCAACAAAGTTGTAGAAGATACTTACTGGGTACCCGAAATCCTGAATGTATTCAAATGTGTATCATCACCCGGAAAAAGTCTTGCCAGACCAAAATCGGAAATTTTAGGATTTAGTTTCTCATCCAACAAAATATTACTTGCTTTAATGTCTCTGTGAATGATCCTTATTGGTGCTTCTTCATGGAGATAAAGAAGACCTCTTATAACACCAACGATGATTTGAAATCTTTGTGTCCAATGCAGTGACGGGGACTTTTCTTTATTAAACAGAATGTAATCAAGGCTCTTGTTTGGAAGATACTCGTAAACAAGCATCTTTTCTGGTCCTTCTACACAACATCCTAATAACATGACCAAGTTCTTGTGCTGAATTTTGAGTAGCAATTTCACCTCGTTAGTGAATTCCCGCACTCCTTGTCTTGATGTAAGTGATAGCTTCTTGATTGCTACTTCTTGACCATTAGGCAATACACCCTTCAAGAAACAAAGAGGAGTTATAGCTAGCTCATTCTCGACTTTTGAGTATGAAACATATAGCATATTACATTTGAATTTCATATTAACAGTATTGCGAAGGAAAATTGATAAATACGCTAAACTACATAAAGGTATACAAGACGAACATCTAGATGTGACAAATTTTGCCTATATACAAACTAAATGGATCGATTAGGTCAAACGGGTCAAATGGGTTAAACAAGATGAAAATATTCAAATAAATTATGTTTCATCCAAAGTATATTTGAATGCAAAACAGTCTCTTAAATCATTTTATCAAAGTTTGTTAAGTTATTTTAGTAATAAACAAGTATTCGAGTTTTTGTAATCATATTTAGTTATATATAAATGATATGTGCTTAAACACATATCATTTATTTCTTAATATTAAGCTAAAAAGACAAAAAATGACCAAAAATACATGAGAAATACATTGTATATGTTTGTAGCGTGAAATGTATTGTGCAGGTAACGGATATTCAAAAAGGGACAAAAATAAAGCAAAACGGACAAAACCGAGCACGGGATTG
>BQNB010107705.1:4948-23112 GCA_026074375.1 Tanacetum coccineum | reverse complement strand
CATGAACAATAAGTAAAAACGTAAATTTGTCGAAAACGTTCTGCATAAAGCCAATGTAACAGTAATCGGCTGGAAAAAACGTTCTGCATAAAGCAAACAGTAATTGCAGGCGATACAATGGACAAAAGCAATTCCAAGCCCTTTCCCAAGCCGACATAAATTGCAAACAGGGCAATGGTAAACCATCCCGAATTCTCCACTTAATTTATTAAGGAAGGTCTCAAAGGCAGAGGATCAATAGTCTCCTCACCCTTGCAATAATACTCAGAGTATCAACTCTACAACGACAACAAAAGACATATCCATTACAGCTAATCATAACAACTTTAACAACAAACTATAAAAATTGATTCACTTTGCTGCAAACTATTTGCTTATATATTTTATACAGTTTGAAGATTGCACATAGAATGGTTCGAGTAAGCTCAAGCTAAGGTGTCATTTAGTTCTAAAACAATTGATTACATTATCGTGAGTGCTAAGGAAGATCTTTATTTGCTCCGAGTCTTAGTTTCACACAGGGAAATTAAACCTAAAAGAGCTTAAATTAAACCATAAAACACAAACATAACCAAATCCTAGTGTTGATTTACAATAAACATCAAAACTCTGATCAAATCATCTAAGTACACGCAAAAAAATTGTTCACAATGAACAAATCTGAATAATTATTATTAAATATAAAAACTACATATGTGAAGTAAAAATTACCACAAAAAGCTTGCATCGGTTCTGGAACAAAGAAGCTTCAGGATATTGAATCAATTATGGAACAAAGATTGGATAATATTAATTTGGGATGTGTGAGAAGCTTCAGGATATTGAGTTTAAGGCCATAAAAAAAAAGAATGGCGTTGTTGAATTAATCTGCTTCAGGATATATGGGGTGGGATCAAGACAACTAGTCTTTTAAAACTTGTGAACTCCTAGTTTTAATTAATCTGCTATTTGCGGTCCCTCTGCAACACTGATGTGAGCCATAGAAACCAAGAACATCTATGTTTGTTTTAAATAATCCCTCATTCCTATTGTTGGGGTACACCATGAGTTGTCGTTATCGTTATTTAGATAACTTTCGTAGCATTACAGTCTTGTCAAGACCTGTTAAACTTGGTTCAAGCTTGAGTTGCTACTGGATGATTGGAAAAATTGTGTTTGCAAGATATGTGTTTCTCCATTTTAGGACTAATGAAGCAAAGAACCCTAATGAATGCACAAAGCTATCGGTTCAAACGTTCACATTCAGACCAAATGACAATCACTTAATAAGAAATGACCAAAGACGTTTGAGGAGTTTTTTAAGATTAGTTGCTTAAAAGTTTGAAAACGGCAGTTTACAGATGTGTATGATCTATAACTATAAAGGGATAATTTAGCAAATCAGTAGCAATATGTTTGTAAAGCATGGGGCTAAGATTAGCAAATCACAAATAATGAACCTTAAGTACTCGATTAAGGAACAAGAAAAATATGTGCCGCCAGAGGGGCTTAAGACAACAACCAACAGTAGATGATATGAAGGAACAAAAAAATGTGGACTCAAAAACTCACACACACACACAAAAAACTTTCAATTGCAAGATTAATGACATCGAGAACTAAACATGATTGACTAAAGTTGAAGAAGCTATGAAAGTTGCAAAAGAAGGCCTAAGATTAATAGCATCGAGAACTAAACATGATTGACTAAAACTTTCAATTGCAAGATTAATAACATCGAGAACTAAACGTGATTGACTAAACATGATTCAAAGTTATTCATTCACGCCCACTAGTTGAAGGCCATCACAGGGACTTCCACTATGGGAAAGAGCAGCAGCAGCAACAAGTTGGTTCTTCATTAGGCTAAACATTTCCTTATCCCAATGTTCAAGTTGCACACCCATCCTAATCTCCAACACCTAAATACAATATAATTCAATTAATATATCATCTATTATTTACAGAAAACAGAACAAACTAAACATAAAAAAATAAGGCTCACATGTGCTTCAATATGTCTGTCCAATGCAGCTTCAGATTTTACTGCACTTCCGCAAAGTCCACATATAATATTGACGGGCCCTTTTCCCCTAAAAGAACCAAGATAGTTAAAACGTTATGCATAAGAAAAATATTTCAGAAACAATGTATATGTTGTTTAACTTACGATGGAGCTGATTCTTTCTTAGGAGCCTGCTGCTGCGCTGATTCTTTCTTAGAAACCTGCTGCTGCTTCTTCTTCTTATCAACCTAAATCAATAAGTAAGTTAATACAAGGATGAACATATTATAGTGCATCAAAGAGAAAAAAGGTGCCACCAATTTCATTACCCTTAATGGCTTGCCACGCCTATTTGCTTCCACTGGTAATTTCTCCACTTCCACGGGCAAGGCTTTTTCCACTTCCACGGAATCCAGTGTGTTCACACATTCAAGTCTACATACATCACATTCTAACTCGTTTAGATTTCTTTCATATATGGTTATGGATACTATTAAATGTACTGTAAAAACTCTTATATAGCTTAATAAACAAGGATTTTGTTTGAACTTTCTGTTTGCTACTTATGAAAGTCAACTGTGTTTGACTAAGTCAATACTATAAAAGTCAACCGTGTCAAATATATTTTAATGGTGCCAATTTTGTGCTTTTGATTAGTTTCTTGGTAGTTTTAATTGGTTGTTGTCACTGTTATTGAATCTAGAAATTAAGTAAGACTATATATATATTTTTTCTCTTAGGAAAAAAGTAAGTTCATGAAGCACTTTTGATAGTTCCTTGCTAGGTTTATTGATGAAAAAGTAAAATACCTTGCGAGTTTATGTGGGTGGTTAACTGGTTATCCTGATTTATCAATGTGAAAACATTCATAACATTTTAACCAAGTTGTGCATATATCTTTATATCTGGTCTGATCTACTCTGGTATGTTCTGTTTGGTATGGTGTACTTAAGACCTTCAAGTACTAAAGCCACTGTTCCTGTTTAAATGTGTTCTTAAGTAAGATATAAATCCAGGTTTATTGATTTTCAATATAAGAATTGAAAAAGTTACTCATATAAACCATCAAATAAATAAATAAATAATAAGGTACTTTGGATTAACACAAAAATGTGTTAAAATCGAGAAACTTACTTGTCCTCAAACCAATAGCAACGTCTCTGAAACTTATCATTGTCTTCACGACGTGCTACATAATATCTAATTACAGCTACCCCGTCTATCTTTAGATGCTCGACTTTCTCATTCACGGTTACCCCATCCTTCTTCTTCTTCCAGCTATGACCGTCCTTTCTGAAAGATTTATTTGAAACCCGATCATACAAAAACGTAGAACCTGCCACTAGCCTATCCGGAGGACTATTCCTCAGCTCAAATTTCTCATAATTTGTCAGAATCTTTTTTATTTCATGGGATTGAAACCATCTGGTTGGTGCTTCCTGAAGTAGAAGCTGTAACTCTGTTTATGATATTTTCACAGGCAAATTAGTAACAATACAAAACTGATATTTCTAACTTATTGACTAGAAGACTAATTCTTAGCCTAAAAACACTCAAATTAGTTCCTATTAACAATCAACTAATACTTTCTGGCAATTAAAATCATAATATATCAGTTATGTTTAGCAATATATCAATAACATACTAGAATCAAATATCACACCTATTACAACTAAATTCAAAAGTTAATTAGGGCTTTTGTAATCAAAAGCCTAAAAATCCGTAATTAACAACAAAATGGACATATTAAGTAAAACATCCATAACATTTAGGGCTTTTGTACTCGAAACCCTAATTTTATCAAAATCGGTCACAATAAGTGATAATCAAAAATAAATATCACTAGATTAACAATTTAACCTACATAATCACTCATAATTGGGGATTTTGTGATCCAAACCCTAATTTTACCAAAATCGATCACAATAACTAAATTAATCGATAATTAACAAAATATCACTAATTAACTGAAATAAATACAAATAATTACTTAAAACCCTAAGTTTTCACAAAATAATTCGTAATTACATTAAATTAACGCTAGTAATCAGTAATTAACAACAAAATGAACAAATTAAGTCAAACATCAATAATATTTAACGCTTTTGTGATCGAAACCCTAGTTTTATCAAAATCGATCACAATTACTACACATTAACTAAATTGATTGATAATTAGCAAAAATATTACTAATTAACTGAAAAGATCACAATAATTGGGGATTTTGTCATCAAAACACTAAATTATCAATATTATACATAATTAGTTAAATATTAGCGATTTAAATCATCAAATTCAGTTGTTAAACAATAAAAACCCTAAAATATGGTGTTAAAACTAACCTTGATCCATTTCGTGTTAAAATTTGGTTGAATTCTTGAAGTGTGTGTGTCAAGTGCGTGAGAGAGAAAAAAAAGGCGCCAAAGTTTGTTACAGATATTTCTTTATTTGAATATAAAAGATGGATGTGTTGTGTTTTAACCCATTAGATGGTGAGATGATCAACGGTTGAAAACTAATTGACTTGCTTTGACCGGTTTAAATAGTAAAACGTTCCACTCCTTTTGTCTGTTTTTCATAAGAGTTTTTTAAGCTAAGTTTGTTATGTTTTTTTATCAATTTTATTTTTAGTTTTTACAAATAAATTTTTTAAACTAATTTATCATAAGGGTTTATTGTCAAGTTTTATCTATTGAGTTTATTTAGTTAACCGGCTTTGAAACAAGTTGGTTTCAATTAACTCATTTAATCTATTTAGGCATACTTGCTGGTGCAGGGACAGGATCAGGGTCCGTAAAGTCCCCAAGCTTTTATAGATTTTTTCGATACAATGTTAATTTTTTCAAAAAAACATTGATTTTTCGAATGCCTTTGGTCAATCGAAATGTGTTTCTAATATATTATGGTTCAAAAAAATTATGCACTCGATCATATTTGGTTTTGATTCCATTCTTATGTTGATATAAGCACCTTGACCTTTGTTAAAAGGCCCGCCTACTTTTTAGATCGGTTTGTCACCAAGTCGAAACCGATTTTTGTTTGACTTGATTCGTCCATATCTTATCGAAAGACCACGAGCCTAAAATCATTATATCAATTTTTTTATGAGATTGACCTCTTAATGAATGATTACTTTGCTAGATGATTTTGCTTAGAGAGGGAGGCATCTTTGGCTTATAGCCTCGCTTCATGACACCAGCTCAAGGAATTTTTGCGTCATCAACAACAGGCCTCGTGTCAAAGGAGCTCGGCTGACCCAGCTCATGTCATGGGCTTCTTTTTTTCTTTTTTCTTTTTGTGTTGTAGTATTTCTGTTTTAATAGGGTACGATTGCATCACAAGCATCACATTTTGTGATGCAAAGAACTTAGATGGCTAAAAAGTAGTTGTAACAACAAAGATGGAAGTTGGAGTTGTAGTAAATTTGTTAAAGATATTTCTTTATTTGAATTTAAAAGATGGATGTGTTATGTTTTAACCCTTTAGATGGTGAGATGATCAACGGTTTTTTTTTTTTTTGAACGGCAAAATTTTATAAACTAGCAAGGAGCTAGAAAAGAAATTACAAAGATATTAAATGCGGGTTTTTAAGCCAATCATCCCTAGAGAACTTTCTACTACACCTACTATTTACATCAAAGAAAGGTGGAGGAGAACAATATTCTCAAACGGGATCGATTAGACGGCTATGTAACATCAAAAGTAGAACGATTCGAAATCCCAATAAACCACAAGCAACGTAGAAGACTCCTTCAAAAAACCTTTAAACTTGAACGGAAGACGAATAGAGAGAACCACTCGTCCCATTCTGAGATCGAATGCCAAGCTGGAATAGATCTCCCCACCTACGGCAACACGATGCAAAACCTCCTGAGATAGAGAACATCGAAATAACAATTGATGGACATCCTCTTCATCCGAAAAACCAAACGGGCAAAGAAGTGGACTTCCAAAATAACACCTTTTTGGCCAGATAATTTCTAGTAGGCAAACACCCCCGACGTGCTCGCCACATAAAATTCATTTTAATCTTAATAGGAATAACTTAACCCTCCTAGTCGGTCAGAATGTGATGAAGCACCAATTCATCATTAGCAAGACGAGTATCTTTCACACTAAATTCACACTGCTAGTAAGGAGAAATACAACGATCATTAGTCGTTGAAGAACCACTTAATTCAAAAAACGAACTTGAAAAATCTGGATATTCTTGACTGTTTCGACCCCTCATCTAACTGTATCCTAAAAGACGGTATCCAGGGGCCAGCCATCTTAGCCGCCACACAAATATGGGGATAGCCGAATCAAAGGGAAAAAATTCGCGGACACAACTCACACAACGGGTATAATCCCCATCCAAGTCTCTTTCCAAAAATACTAATAGAATGACCATCCCGATTACGTTTTTGAGCATTACGACAAGAAATCAAATCCAGATGACTTTAAGACACTTGAATTCCTATTCAAAATCGAATCCATATGGAATCCTTACGAACTGAATGAGAATCAAATCTTATACCCATGAACCGTTGGATAACACGAAACCACAAAGAATCATCTTGCGAAACGAAACGCCAAACCCACTTTAAGAGGAGCGCTCGATTAAGAGCGAAATAACTCGAAACCCCAAGACCCCCTTTCTTCTTCGAAGCTAACACCTTATCCCAAGCAATCCAGGATAATTTTTTTCTTCTCAACATGCTGGCACCTTTAATGAAAGAAGTTACTTAGAATTGACTCCATAACCTTAAGCATCGCCTTTAGGGAACCTTAAAAATGGACATGTTATAAAGGGGAGCGAGATGCACCGAGAACTGATTTTAACAAAGTAAGCTACACACCAATCGAGAGGGTTTTTTCCTCTTTCCATTTAGACAAACGCGATTTGAAGCTTTTAAAATTACATCATCCCAAGCCATTTGACGAAGTAATCCCAGCCCTCCATAACCCCCCAAGATAACGGAACTTGTTTTCCATATTAGTGCACCTAAAGAGAAGCCCCATATCCTCAACTCTAGACGCGAGAGCCCCCCACACCAAAATTTGGCTCTTATGAATATTAATCTGTAATCCCGACGCGAGATGGAAACATTTAAGAATATTGATAATACCTCTCAAATTATTATCGACCATTCACCAGTTAAAAAAGGGTCATCAGCATATAATAAATGAGATAAAAGCCAAAGACCCCTGTATGAATGCCTTTTAAAACATCTTATCAATTGCTTTACAATTCGGATCAAATGCAAATGCTTCCATACAAGAATTAAAGACAAAGGCGATAGCGGATTCACCTTGTTTATGACCCGATGATCTATGAAACTGTCAGGGACGGTCTTCCATTAACTAGTAACGAAGCCTTAGCAAAAATCAGAATACCTCTATTCCAAGTTTCACCAAGTCGAAACGATCCAAAGCCTCAAGTAAGTCAAGAAGATAGTCCAAGGGACGAGTCATAAGCTTAGCAAAATCAACTTTACAAAACAACGCTTTCTTTTCTTCTTTTACACCAATCAGCACTTCGTTAAGAATGAAAGGGAACCATCCAAGATCTGTCTTCAGCAACAAACGCGGATTGAGTGTTAGACACAAAGGCCTGCTTATAACCATAGCCATACGGCTTGCCAAAATCTTTAGTGACGACCTTTATATAATACACCCTATTAAACTAATAGGGCGATAATCGTTGACGAATTTTGCATCCAAGGACTTTTGGGATTAGAGCAATAAAAGGAAGAGTTACAACCCTTAGGGAACGAGCCCTGTTTTAAAAGAAATGCTCCAATGCTTCACAGAAATCCGGACCACCAATATACCTGCCAAAATTTTTAAAGAATTCAAAAGTGAAACCCGTCCGGGACCGGTGACTTATTGACTCCCATCCCACTAGCCAGCTAATCTCATCATGAGACACATGACGCTCTAAGTCGGCAACCTGATCTGTAGATAACCGATTCGGAAAGGAGAAACTGAGTTTCAATCTAGCCTTTGTGGGCTTATTAAAACGAGCTTCATAGTGATCTTTAAAAGCTTTCTTCACTAAGAATAGATCTGTGCATCACGTACCATCAACATACACACCTAAGTGATGGCTGATTAGACCGTTTCTTGTTAATGATTCCTGAAATTTACTTCGAGTTCTCGGTCACCCTTTCAATCGCCCATCTGACTTTTGCTTTCTGGACGAAAATCCATATCTTCCATTCCTTTAGATCATTCAGGTTACTCACATTAAGTTCTTGTCGCCTAAAAATCAACGAATCATTAGGCACCATTATTGATTCCAAAGTTTATCAATATCACGAAAGCTCTGAAACAATGAGTTCTTAGAAACCTGCACTCTGAATTTTCTTATCGTTAAAACACAACCTGATAACTTTTTTGAGATCTTGTAACTTCTTTTTAAAACCGAATCATTTTATTATTGTCCGAATAAGCCAAAGGCGCGCCATGTCTGTTCCACCCATATCTTCAAAACCAAGAGTTTGAACCCACGAATGATAGAACCTGAAAGATCGGTACCAAAAGTCCACTTTAACTTCACATTTTTTTAAACAAAGAATCGGTCGATGGTCCGAAAAGATGCCGGGTCCAAACATAACGCCGAAATGGAAGGGATAATAGTAAGAATACATCCGAAAACAAAGGAACACCTATCCAACTTACTCATTTTTCCGCCATATGGGTGTGACCAACGTAAAACGTGTAACCCTCCATTTTTATATCAACTAAACCAGAAGAAGATATGATTTGATTAAAAAGCTAGAGTTTTATTAAATTAAATACACGTACCTCTGTCTTTTCAACATTGGTAGCAACTTCGTTATAGTCGCCCATTAAATTGACTCCCATCTCCAACGTCCCAACATAATCAGTAAATTAAAATTCCCAAACAACACGCTAAAGAGGTTGTTGGCTCTGCGGGGCGTGTAAGTACTGGGTCGTAAATACTCTACTGGGGGGCGTTAATATAGTTCACAACAACGATAAGAGTAAAGCTGTTTTATAGGGGGATCCAGTCCTTATAAATGGCTACAAACGAATCCGAGATCGGAGATGTAACATTATCTTTTTTGAGAAAAAAAGATTCCTACCAAATACAAAGAATATTCCACCAGAATTACCAGACGGCTTCACTTAAACACGTAAGTCATAATTCGAGTTTACCCCCCATAAATTTTCACATCCTATGGTGAGACACACTTCTTCCATCTTTCGTTTCTTGAATTAATTGGCAATATTAAAAATTAAGTTTATTCTTTTAGATTAATCCTTTACCACTCCTTTTTGACTTTGCTACCAAAGCCCTGTGAATTATTTAAAAGGACATAAAATTCATTCTAAAAAAAACAGTCTAGTCTCCTTTGCTATTATTGATGGATTCGGATATCTTTTTCACACCCTCCATAGAATACATGCATAGCCCTACCCACAGAATAATCTCATCGAGCACTCCCAAAAACAGATCCCCTTTATTTTTCACTTCCCCCCCCAACAGAGTTAAACGAAACCATCTTCATGGACCACTTGAGATTGTTCATTACCTTAGCCTCTTATCGGTTGTGGTGAAAACTCCTGTATTCTATTCTTGTCACTTGAATTCAAAGATCCCTACTGGCGGGAGGAACCCGGGGGTGGTTGTGACAAAGTCCGGAGACTCGGTTCAAATTATCCTCTACAGGCATTCTTTAGTCCTAATAGATCATTAGTCCAAACGGATCAGCAGAAATAGTAAATTTCCTTATCCACGTGTACACTATGGGTTCCATTTTGACTGAGAAGTTTTTTCCATAAATGGTTTCAGCAACTTCTTTATATTCGCTTTTATTAAAACTCAACCCTCCTTTCTCATACGTGTAATATACTTATTTTCTTTAGATCCTACTCCTTGAACAGATTCGTCTTCCGAGGATTAATCATGTTCCTCCTTTATAGATTCAAAAGAAGGAGTCATGTATATAGATCTTTTGCTGCGAACCATTTACCACTTTACCTTTAACAATAATTTTAAAAGATTCATAAATGGGACACCGGATATGTTTAGTTAAAATGCATAGACGCTTAGTTCCAAAGGAAGTCTCATACGTGTCTTAATGTTCTGCACATCCATTCTCCCCTTTTGTTACCGATTTTATCAACGTTTTGCTATGAGGACCAGCATTAAAGTGGGTCTCCCTAATATCTAACCACTCTATCGTTCATCATGGAAAAGTCCGGATTAACTTCCTGTTTCACTTGGAAACCAAAGAATTGATCCCAACTTGATTAACCTAATTTCTTTCGCTATCAGGGGTTATCACATTACAAACATAACCCACAAGCCTCCAGAGGACCAATGTAACATTCACGAATCCCTCGTCCACGAGAAGGGATTGTAACTTGGTAATGGAATCAAAGGACTTGACTCTCCCCATAGCACAATTAGAGAAATCCCTTTCCACAACACACTCCTCATCTAACACCAGAGCAGGAGCAGATGACAACGAATTTCCAGGTTGGACCAACGGAGTTACCCCATTAACAACTGAAACATAAGAAGTCACACCTCCCTTTTTCTGATGAGAACCCGTTGAGCCATTCCTATGGTTTGCATCCTTCTTTGAACCATATTTTTGGGGGACATTAGTATTAGGATTCAGAGGTTTTGACGGGCCTATCATACTAACCTGATTTGCTAAACAAATGTAACTCCCCTATCCATATCGTGCATAAATTCTTCACAATCTATCGAGATATTAAAGACCTTAAGTAACGGACAAATGCAAATCTCTTCCCTGCTTTAGACTTTTTATTCGGAATAAACACATCTATAACCGTTCCATATACGCTACATTTGTTCCATAGATCACGAGAATTGACATAATCCGGAAAATTAGTTACAAAAACCGAATGGGAAATTTTCTTGGTAAAATCTTCATTTGAGGAAAACTGACGCCTGGTATTTTCATAGAGTCCACCAGTCATCTTGGATTGAAGGGAGTTCAAACACACAATCACGAAAAAGAAAGGATCAAACCCTAAACTCACCATTGAAAGGAGATCTAAAACCTTAATGATTTATCGTCGAATCGAAATAAAGAGGGAATTTTTAGCAGATAACAATGAATAACAAACCCTAGAATTACTAAATCAGAATGAATTGGTAATTACTTAGAATCATGAAGAAATCGATTAGAAAATCGAAAACCCTAATTCTAAAAATCAGTCGAATCTAACAAGGAGGATTAGAGAAGCTATTATCGATATACACAAAATCAAACGTTATTCGTGAATGCAAATCAACAGGTTAGGCAAATCGATTAGATGAGTGGATCTTGGATCTTGAAGATGAAGAGGATGATGACCTCATGGATCTAGGGTTTTGTGTGTTTTTTATTTTGGTATCTCTGTTTCACACGTTCAGATGATCAACGGTTGATATAAATAGTGACAGTTTGGTCAATTGACTTAGCTTTGACCGGTTTTAGACGTTCATTTTCTTGAGAGAGAAGTGCAAAAATCATCCTTGTGGTTTGTCAAAAAATCGTCTCACGTTCCTCGTTAAATAATTGTTCAAAACACATTCCTCCGTCAATGTTTTGGGACACGATACATCCCTTGGACTAACGCTGCAAATTTTTTTTCGTTAAGTATTAGCGAGCGTCTAATTTTTAACGGTGCAACTATATAGGAGGATATTGTTGTCTTTTTGCTGTCACATGGATGATTTTTGCACTTCTCTCTTAAAAAAAAGTTTTTGTTTGTTTTTTAATTTAAAAAAAAATTTACATTATTATTCGTAAAAAAATTTAATTTTTTTTACCAAATCTTAAAACAAAAAATTAAAAAGTGCGAAGTTTTCTAAAAAATTTTAAAAAGTTTTGTAAAAAAAATTTTAAAAAAGTTTTTAAAAGTACGATTTCGGTTCGATTATTTAAAAAAAAATATTTTAATTTCGTACTTTTTTTTGGAAACTTTTATAAAAACTTTTTTAAAAAATTCGCACTTTTAAAATCTAAATTTTTTGAAAAATAATTAAATCTTTTTCGTATTTTTTAAAATGTACAAAAATTTTTAAAAAAGTTCTGAAAAAAAAGTTCGAAATTTTTAATTTTTTTAAAAAAAATAATCGAACCAAAATCGTAGTTTTAAAAACTTTTTTCAAAAAATTTTTACAAAACTTTTTAAAATTTTTTAAAAAACTTCGCACTTTTTAAATTTTTTTTAAATTTCGCACTTTTTTTACAAAACTTTAAAAAAAAATTTTGTACTTTTTAAATACTAAGATTTTAAAAAATAAAAAGTTTTTAATTTTTTTTTTCAAAACTAAGATTGTAAAAGTACGAATTTTTTTTAAAGTTTTGTAAAAAAAAATTTAAAAACAAACAAAAACTAATTTTTTTTTAAAAAAAATAAGATTTTTGTAAAGTGCGAATTTTTTTTAAGATTTTGTAATTTTTTTTTTTACGAATAATAATGTAAAAAAGTTTTTTTTTAAATTAAAAAACAAAAAAAAACTTTTTTAATAGAGAAGTGCAAAAATCATCCATGTGGCAACAAAAAGACAACAATACTCTCCTATATAGTTGCACCGTTAAAAATTAGACCCTCGTTAATAATTAACGAGAAATTTTTTTGCACCGTTAGTCCAAGGGATGCATCGTGTCCCAAAACATTGACGGAGGGATGTGTTTTGGACAATTATTTAACGAGGGACGTGAGACGGTTTTTTGACAAATCGCAGGGATGATTTTTGCACTTATCTCTTTTCTTGAAGATAAAACAATACTTTTGTGTTTGTTAATCTATTGCTAGTACATGGACGGGAACATGGGTTCCCGTGAGGTCCCGGGACCTCATAGATTTCTTCTATTTAGTGTCAATTTTTGAAACTAAATTCAACGGTTTCAGATTATTTTGTTATGATTCAAGGAAATTGGGTGTCTAATGGCAAATTACTTCTTATCATTTCGGTGTATGCCCCGCAAGAGTTGTCAGAAAAGAAAAGTTTATGGGATTATTTATGTCACGTCATTGATAATTGGAAAGGTTCAGTGATTATCATGGGTGATTTTAATGAGGTCCGTAATAAAAATGAGAGATTTGGAACTATTTTCAACGTGCATGGGGCGAATGCTTTTAACTCTTTTATCTCAATGGCGAATTTAGAGGAGGTTCCACTTGGTGGATGTTCTTTTACATGGTGTCACAGATCTGCTTCAAAGATGAGTAAGCTTGATAGATTCCTCATGTCCGAAAGCTTACTGAGTGAGTGTCCTAATTTATCAGCCATCACCCTAGATAGATTTTTATCAGACCACCGTCCTATATTATTACGTGAATCTACTCATGACTATGGACCTATTCCGTTTCGGTTTTTTCATTATTGGCTGGAAATGGAGGGTTTTGAGAACTTTGTTAATGAGGTGTGGCGTGAAGCTCCGGTAGATAATTCTAATGCTATGATCAACATGATGAACAAGTTGAAATATCTAAAAAAGAAGATACGTGTTTGGAATGGCATGAGACAAAGTCCGAAAACTCGAAAACATGTGCTGAAACAGGAGCTCGCTGATTTGGAGATGATCATTGACAAAGGAGATGCGTCGTCTGATACTTTGCATAAACGTGCGGAGGTTGTAAAATCGATTCAAGAGGTGGATAAATTGTGTGCAATGGAGGCGTCTCAAAAAGCAAAAATCAAATGGGCAATTGAAGGCGACGAGAACTCAAAATATTACCATGGTATTCTTAATAAGAAACGAAACCAACTTTCTATACGAGGGGTTCTGGTGGAAGGAGATTGGGTGGAAAATCCTAATATGGTTAAAAATGAGTTCCTTAATCATTTCAAGAATCGTTTTGATAGACCTAAATCTGTTCGGCCGATGCTTAATATGGAGTTTCCTCATCATCTGAATTCAATGCAACAACTGGATTTGGAAGCCGAAGTGTCAAATGAAGAGATTAAAAAGGCGGTTTGGGATTGTGGTGTTGATAAATCTCCGGGGCCGGATGGATTCACATTTGGTTTTTATAAAAGGTTTTGGAGTTTAATAGAAAAAGATGTGTTGGCGGCGGTGAAATATTTCTTTCATTACAGTCGCATTCCAAAAGGGTGTAATTCATCTTTCATAGCGTTGATTCCGAAGACTCCCGAAGCAAAAATGGTGAAGGATTTCAGACCGATTAGTCTTATTGGGAGCCTTTATAAAATAATTGCCAAAATTTTGGCTAATCGTCTTGTGGTGGTGCTTGGAGATATTGTTAATGAGGTGCAATCGGCTTTTGTTGCGGATAGGCAAATTCTTGACGGACCATTTATACTTAATGAGGTTTTGCAGTGGTGTAAGTTGAAGAAAAAACATTCATTTATTCTAAAAATTGACTTTGAAAAGGCTTATGATTCTGTTCGGTGGGATTACCTTGATGATGTCTTAAGAAAATTTGGTTTTGGTGAAAAATGGTGTGGTTGGATTCAAGAATGTCTTCGATCTTCTTGGGGATCGGTTTTAGTGAATGGAAGCCCTACGGAGGAATTTCAGTTTTTTAAGGGCCTTAAACAAGGTGATCCTCTTTCTCCGTTTATTTTTATTTTGGTTATGGAGAGTCTTCACATTTCTTTTAAAAGAGTTGTGGATGCGGGCATGTTTAATGGCATTGTGCTTAATTCGGTTATGCATCTTTCTCATATGTTCTATGCGGACGATGCGGTGTTTATGGGGCAATGGAGTACTAAGAATATTGATACGATTATATATGTGTTGAAATGTTTTCATCGTGCTTCAGGTCTTAGTATTAATTTAAGCAAGAGTAAGTTATTGGGTGTTGTGGTGAGTGAAGATAGGGTGGTGCAAGCTGCAAATAGAATTGGTTGTGGTGTCCTTAAGGCTCCTTTTGCTTATTTAGGTTCGAAAGTTGGGGGAAATATGTCTCGGATTAAATCTTGGGATGAGATTGTGGATAAAATGGTAGATCGTCTTTCAAAATGGAAGATGAAAACATTATCGATAGGTGGTCGTTTAACCCTTCTCAAGGCGGTTCTAGGATCCATGCCTATTTATCATATGTCTATATTCAAGGTGCCAATGAAAGTCCTTCAACGCATGGAATCAATTCGAAGTCGGTTTTTTAGTGGTGTCGATTTAAATAGTAAAAAATCGATATGGGTGAAATGGAGTAAGGTTTTGTGTTCTAAAGAGAAAGGTGGCCTTGGTGTTTCTAGTTTATATGCGCTTAATAGAGCTCTTATGTGTAAATGGGTTTGGCGGTTTACAACTCAAAAGAACTTGTTATGGACTAGGGTTATTAAAGCTATTCATGGCGAAGATGGGAAAAATGGTAGCGGATTCAAGGTTGGTTACAAGTCCATTTGGCGAAGCATTCTCCAGGAGGTGGAAACATTGAAGATAAAAGGTATACACTTAAATAATTTTATGCAGAAAAAGCTTGGCAATGGTGCGGATACTTATTTTTGGGAGGATTTGTGGCATGGAGACATGGTTTTGAAACAAAGATATCCTAGGCTTTATGCGCTGGAAGTGAAGAAGACTGTCGATGTGGCTTCTAAACTGTCACAGGAGAACTTGACCTGGTCTTTTCGTCGTGCTCCTAGAAGCGGAGTGGAACAAGATCAGTTGACGGATTTGACGACTTACGTGGAAGGTGTTGTTCTTGGTGTCACGCCTGATAGGTGGTATTGGACGCTTGATGGTTCGGGTGAGTTCTCGGTAGCTTCGGCTAGAAAGGTTATTGATGATAACAGGTTTCCGGAAGTGTCTACTCAAACTCGATGGATAAAAGCGGTGCCAATCAAGGTTAACATTCATGCGTGGAAGGTGAGAATGGATTGTTTGCCTACCCGTCTTAATATATCCCGGAGAGGTATAGATATTCCGTCTATTCTTTGTCCCGTTTGTGGTAGCGTCACGGAATCGTCAAGTCATTTATTTTTTGATTGCCTTGTTGCGAAAGATAATTTTCGCAAGATTTGCCGTTGGTGGGAGGTGGATTTCATGGAAGTGCATACGTTCGATGAATGGGTTTCTTGGATCGTAAATCTTCGGATTCCTATCAAGCATAAAAGGTTGTTAGAAGGGGTGTGTTTTGGGTTGTGGTGGCTAATTTGGGCTTATCGTAATAAGTGTGTCTTTGGTGTGGTTTCTCCTTCTAAGGCGGATATTTTTGATGATGTTGTGTCGTATTCTTTTTATTGGAGTCGGTTTAGATGTAATGTGTCGTTTAATTGGGTTGATTGGTTAAAAAATCCTCATCTTGTAACTTTGTAATTTTTCTAGCTTCTTGCTAGTTTTTTAATAAAGTGCTGTTCAAAAAAAATCTTTAGTTTAAATTAGTATTTATAAACATAAAGGAAAAAACTAATTGTTTATTAAAAAGTAAAACTGTCTTTTTTTGCTTACGTAGAAACAAAAGCAATAATTAATTCATTTTTCTTAGATGATGTATTTATTGTCTGTGAAAAATAATTTTGAAACTGAGAAAGTATGGATATGTTTAGTTAGGGAAAAATATTTTATTTTTTTTCGAAAATTTTTCATTTAGAGAATGGAAAAATCAAAAACTTGTTTAGTCGCGTTTTTTTCCCAATATTTAGAAAAACAGAAAATCACTTTTTACTATTCTCCATTTCTAAAAGGAAAAATACAACTCCCATCTAAACATGTTTTCAAAATTCTCAACTCTTTTCTAGAGAAGAAAAACATTATATTCTCTAAGAATTTAAAAACATGACATTTTTTCTACAACTAAACACCACTTATATCTTTACACACATAAAGATGTAACTAAAATTAATACAATTGTCGGTATGTAAAAATCTTATACATGTAAACTTTAGATCATTTGTTCACGCTTCTCCATATGAACATCTAGGGTGCGTTTAGTTGGGGGGAAACACCTTTATTTTTCATCAATTTTTTTGTGAAAAATAAGAAAAACAAAGATTGCGTTCAAATCATTGTTTTCCGACAAAATTCTCTACAAAACAAAAAAAATGCATTTCCCAACTAAACAAGAGAAACTAGAGGTGTTAACGATCCGAGTCGAGTCAAGTTTCAGCCTAAACGAGCTAGGCTCGTTTAACAACTACTCGGCTCGAGCTCGACTCGAGCTCGAATAACCTTTTATAAATTAGCTCGAGCTCGAACTCGTATATTTTTATATTGTTCGAGCTCGAGCTCGAAGCTCGTTTAAAATTTTTAACTTTTTGTATTGATTGGCTCGTTTATTAACTCGAGCTCGAGCTCGAAAAAGCTCGTTTGCGATTACGAAAATAGTTCTAAAGCTTAAGCTTTTTTTAAAACTTATAACACTAATTTGCATTAAAAATGCAAGAGTGTACAATATTTGTACTTATATTTTTTAAACTTTCAAGTGAGATGTAATCACTTTTGATAAATGAAAATGGGTCTTTGTTTTATAATGACTCATAGCTCTCCACTTTCTTCTCTTTTTCAATGTGGGATAGTTATATATTTGATTTTATACCTATAACATATAATCAAAGGTATAATATACATTCTTTAAGATAGATTTACGCTTACAAATTTACCAACTAAACTACTTTAACAAAGTTAAAACACTTAATCATACAATCGTAAGATGATACCTAATAAACTGTAAATAAATTAAACAATTTATTAAGACTTACAAAAGAAAACATCCAATAAAAATAACGTGATACACATAAGAGTTATTTTCATTGAAAAAGATGCATATTCTTATAAATAGCAGATTGTTCTGCCTATAAATAGCAGATTGTTCCCCACTGATTTTCTCACCTTTTACACTCATTCTTTTCTGTCTAAAATCAGTTTATACTTCACCTACAATCCTTTAATCATTTAATCTTAAGCATTTATTTCCAAGTGATTCAAGCTTAATTCCTCAAATACAAGAGAAGAATACTTCTTACCATCAGGTCAAGAAATATTATAGTTTAGTTTGTCTCGTAACGTTGTTACGATTTTTTTTGAACGGCAAATTATATTAAGAAACTAGCAAGGCGCTAGGAAAATTACAAAGATAAGGATCTAGGACATTTCATCCAAGTGATCCAATCAAAATTGTTTTTACACCTATTGAAGC
The DNA here is from genome assembly GCA_026074375.1 of Tanacetum coccineum. Lineage (NCBI taxonomy): Eukaryota > Viridiplantae > Streptophyta > Magnoliopsida > Asterales > Asteraceae > Tanacetum > Tanacetum coccineum. The sequence continues at coordinate 5,042 of BQNB010107705.1, read as the reverse complement.
ACCAAGTAAAAGAGAGTAAAACAATCTCATCAAAAAGCATATCCATACCCGGTTGAGATAAGCCAAACAATGTCTGATTACGATACTTCCATAT
>BQNB010107704.1:0-18167 GCA_026074375.1 Tanacetum coccineum | reverse complement strand
ACCCTCAAAATTTACCTCAGCTTGTTATTGGAAGGGAAGTCAATAATGGAAGGACTTCCAGGACCCTACCAACTTATCACTTCATAAGCTGAAGCTTGTTGATAGCTCATTTGAGCATTTTATAAGCCTTGTTTGAGCAAAGGCAGTTGTAAGTCCTTAATTTCATTTCATAGCTTTAACTTGCATTTTAGCTTAATCCTGCTTATTTCCTGCTTATAGTTGTTTAAAATAGCTTATTAGTGCTTATAATTGTGGATTAGTGCTTATTTAGTTCAATTCTTAGTTTAAATTTCATTTTGTAAGCTTTTGCTCTAAAATAGTTAAAAAACCAAAAATAGTAGCATAATTAGTTAGCTTATTAATTCTGCTTATTTTATTGTTGAAATCTGCTTATTAAGTCTGTTTTTAGCTGTTCACTATCTGGTATTTACAATTTGTGCTTTAAATCTAAGATTTATAAACTTGAAATGGCATTAAGCACTTTAAAGGGGTGTTTGGGTCAAGGGTTAAAGTAGGTTAAAATGGGTCAAAACCTATTTTTTGCTTTTGAGTCAACTTTGATTAGGTAATATTAGTTATAAAATTCAGTTGGTTTAAGTTTTTAAGTGCTAAAACTCAAAATCAAGGTTTCAAGAAGTTGATGTGTGAATCTGTCATAATTTTAATAGATTATTGTGATCTTATTGATTGATTTGTGATTTGGGTGATTAAATGCTAGTTTTGTGTGTGTTTGAGTCTTAAATCAAGTTAGAAGCCAAGACCTTAGGCCTGCATTTGTTGATTTGTGTTTTGCCATTCCTGTTAAAATTTTTGCTAAAGTGTTGAAAAATGAACAAACAACTTTTTCATTAGGCTTTTTAAGGGCTTATTTGTGTTTCAAACTCCTTTTTGATTCATGATTATTGTAGCTTATTGTTAGAGCTTTTCAGTGGTATAACTCATTAAGCCATAAGGATCCATCTTTGAGCTTATTTTTTAAGCTCAAAAGTGCCCCCTTGCTGTTTTGATTGTCTGAGCTTGCCATTTATCCCTTTTGCTTATTTGAGCTTATCTGCTTATTATTATTGTTTATTATAGGTTAGTATTGCTTATTAGGGTAGTTTTAGCTTAATTTAGCTTATTCCCTTTAGGGTAGATCTTATTTGAGCTTATTTTCATTTTAGCTTAAAAATTGTAAGTGTCATAGCCTCTTTAGAGAATCTGTTTCCTAGCTTATCTCAGTTGCTTTTTTTTATTTAGTTTTGCTTATTAGCTGTAGTTAAACTCATATGTTAGCTTATTTCTCAATTTGCATTGCATATTAGAGCTTAAGGAAGCATTTCAGTTAGCATTTTGAGCCTTTAAGTCAAATAAGCCATCTGTCATCCTTTAAGAGCTTATTGTTGTGCTTATTTGTGGTTTATAAAAAAAGTGTCTTTTCAAAAAGTGCTTATTTTTCAGTCTTCTAAAAAGTTGTAAAAAAATGGCATTCAAAAATACTTGGGAAGGTGGAAGTCTCAAGTGAGCCAAGGCTCGAACTCGAGACCTCAACACCCTCAACCAAGTATTTTAAACCCTCACTCACTACCACTTTGCTACAATAGCTCATCCGTTAGAGCTTGTGCAAATTATATATTTGTACACATTTCCACCCCAATTTCATAAAGCCACTTCGTGGCTTATTAGGGGCTTTTTAGAGCTTATTAGATAAGCTGGGTGGACCAGCTTAATTTTCCTAGGAACTTTACACCTCTTAGGACTTTTCCTTTTTTTTAGAATTTTTTATTATTATTTGTTATTTTTAATCATTTTTCGTAGGATAAAAATTTAAAAAGTCATTAAAAATAGAAAAAGTTTTTAGAAAATTACAAAAAAATAGTTTTTAGTTTTAGATTAAATACATTTAGGTTTACAAGCATTAAAATTATTTTTACCACTTTTAGATTTTTATTTTGATTCTTAGCTTTTATAATTAGTTTTATAAAATAGATTTTTATTATAAAAAGTAGTTAAAAATATTTTTCTTAATTTGTATCATATTTTAGATTTTTCTAAAGTAGAAAATCATTTTTTGGAATTTTTAAGGATTAATTTTCTATTTTCTAGGATTTTTAATAGATTAAATTAGTTTTTAATTCAAAAAAAAATATTAAAAAGCCAAAAAAATATAAATCTTTTTTAGAAAATTTTATTTTGTTATATTTGAGGTTTGCATGCATTAAAATCTTTTGTAGGGTTTTAACTTGAATTAGTTGATAATTTAGCGCGTTTTTAGGATCCAGGTTTTACATTTTTAGTTAAATTAGTGTTGCCTTAGTTAATTTTAGTGTAAATTGCATCAATTTTCTCGTAGTTTTAGAAAACCAATCCCAAATTTGTTACATTCAAGCATCGATTCTCAAAACGATTCTCGACTTTCAATTGCATTCCTCGTTGGGGATAACGACCCGGGAATCATACTCCCGGATTACTATAATTGTGTGATTTTTTTATTCTTACCCACTTATATTTATATATTTATATAAGTATTTATATATTATATATTTTAAAGGGTAGCATCAGAATCGATCAGTACCCAAAGAATGCCAAGGTGTCGATTTGGGTTTTCCCAAGTCGTTAACTGCAAATGGGGAATCTACGCTATTGGTGGTAGTGCTAACCCTACTATTCTCAGCCAAGGCAACCGATAAGTAGCTCCTGATGAAGGTAATTGTAAAAGTGTAAATTATCACAAATTGTATTTTTTCTATATTTATGTCAGATTGCTTTAAATAGAGTTTCATCGTACTTTTATATATCTATATGGTTTTGAAGGTTTGTCAAAGGACCTATGCGGAAGAAGCAGAGTGGAGGAACTGGAATTGGAGATCAACGGATAACGTGTTTGAAAACGTGGCTATCTTTAAAGCATCTGAGTCCGACCCATAGCTAACCGGTGAACAACAAGCTGGCATGATTCCTCATGAACCAGGATCAAAGGTTTCGGACCTCACATGTTCTGCTAATGTACTCTCATGTACACCCGAACAACCATGCTAACTAACCAACCAACCAACCAAGTAAACCACCAACTTATTATTGTTAAATTTATCTGCATTATTTGTATTATTATTTTTACTTCTAATTCATAATGTCTTAACAATTTATCAGTCATGTAATCAGTATAAACGAGACTGATAAAGTCAACATGATCATTTGGAATAATTTGGTTTTGTTGTATTAATCTTATTGAATTAAGTTTCATAGCCACACTATATGGACTGCGTGAAATCTCTTCTGAGGCCATTGCCGCCTGCAACCATTGAAGGAACGACAAAGGATGAAGCTAAGGACTAAGGAAATGGAATAGGTATGTGTGTGTCTGATTATATATTTAAAAAAGGCTAATTTGCGATTTCATTTTTGCCATCAGGTATCATTTAAGTCACTTGAGTTTGTAGAATGTCAATGTTCAACAAATGAAGTCATGCACTCATGCTTACTGAGAAGCATGTATGTTTCTGCAAATTTAAATATTGACATGTGTTTACATAAAAATAAGACTCGTCGAACTACAAAGTTTTATTTTGTATGCTCTAGTAATACATAGATGGAACAATCCATGCTTTTGAAAGTTTTTTTATGAATGTAACACAACAAAGATATAATAGAAGTGTCTGGTAAATTACTATTTAGAGCAATGTGATTAAACTTACTGTTGTGTCTCTAAATTGTTCACATGTATAAGCTCTTTGCACCTTTAAAAGGTTGATTCATAGATAAACATTGTAGCAATTACAAAGTCGTTGTTTGTTGTGTGGACATATGATAGGTCATAAAGGCTGATTTGCGTAGACAGTCACAACCATTGTAGAAAACATTATAGCAGCTAATGAAAAAATTGTTATGAAATCAAGCATGTCGGATAGTGGGTGGAGATGAACAAGTTAAATAAATCAAGTTCATTGTAAATAAAGAAGCGATAATTTATAAACACCTTTCAACACGCGCAAACTATTATACTTAATATAGAAAAAGTAGCCATTGATTGGTTATAAAGATATCCATAATTATGAATTAAAAAAAAGTATCTTAAGGTCGCAGACCGAAATATCTAATGGATATAAACATGCACCCTGTGGTGTGATATTACTACCAAAGTCATTAAGACTCCACGTTATGGAGAATCCATAATAAATTTAGAGGCATTGCGCTTAACAATGCGTGAACTCATATTAAACCTTACATTATTTCATTACGCGTCCTCTACGCGTTAAACCACTTGCAACAGCCCAAAATATGAACTTATATCATACTTTGTAGAAGTAAAAGTACAATTTAACCAAAAAAGGGAGCCCGGTGAATCACACGGGTCTGACCGCCTCGTAAAATTTAAAGTTTAAGTCTGATTTTCTTAAATACACTTGTCCATGGCATTGTTTTTCTAGTAGTCGATCCCTTAGCAGCTGAAAACAAACTCAATTTTTGTTAAGCTCAAATATTTAATTGAAGTCGCATATTTTTTCTCTTATATTACAATTTAAAAATTTTGTGCACCCGATTACTCCTAATTATGGTTCCGTGACTTGTTGCCGGAGATAGTGTATATGTTGACAACTTGTGAAAACAGCCCGAACTATCCCTTTTATTAGTAACCAGAAAGTCGTGTCCTTTAAGACAAACTCATTGTCTGACTTTAAAAAATAATTTTGAAAGTGTGACTTGAAATGTGACGACAACTGGTTTTTGACCCGACCTAGAGTTCGAGCTCGCTAACGAATGGAATCTTGGGTGAGTAGCGTGTGCATTCACTTGCAAGCCCAATTAGTTTGATGTAACATAAACCTACATAGCCTAAATAAAAGACGTGTAATACTTTTATGAATGAGGCTTGGCGATACCCGTGAGTTACACCAGGATGAGATTGTGAGGAAAATCTAATTATAACATTGTTTGTATGTTTCTTATGGGTTGAATAAGAGTTGTATAATTCTAGTGTTATGTTTTTGGAGTTCATTTATAATTTGAATTGCAATAATGATCATAGGATCTCTTGCTAACTTATATTGACATTCGTTTTAGTTATAGTATAATTTCGAAAGTCTTTGTGTTAGGCAGAGAATTTGTATGTCATTATCTAATGTGTAAGTAGTTTAAGTGTTTGGATATGCATAATAATGTGTAAGTAGTTTGAGTGTTAGGATTGTCGACACTTGTGTGTTGCACAAGGCTGAGTTTTTAGGTTAAATTAGATTGTTTAGCAACTTTCTCCATTTGATTATGTAATGCACATGGTTTATATAAAATGTGTTGTGGCGTCAATGACCTGTTTATCCAAATGAGTGCTACGTTTGTGGCCATAAGTTTAACGCTTCGTGTTAAATGAAAATAATGGGTATGGTTGATTTATGTTTATAAATGGGTATATTTTTGTATTTAGTTTGAAAGTATTAGTTGGTCAGTTTAAACAATTGATCAAGGCAAAATGTCCATTATTTGTGTTTGTTTTGGTTATGTAATGGGAAATGTAGTCTAAGGTTGCTTTATGGGTTTAATAATATTAAGAATGGTTTAGTTGTTTATTTTTATATAGTGTGGGGGTTTAGTCTGTTTGATATTGAAACATGAGGGGTTTAGTTTGTTGTTTGTAGGAGAGTGAGATTTATAGTTGCACTGTGTATGTGAATGACCGGCATTAATCGTTTGATCTGAATTTTTCCGTTTGGATTTCCATCGCAATGATGGTTTTCGGTTTAATCTCCACTACTTATTTTCCTATATATATAGTTACAATAGTCTACTTCTTTTCTTAGCTTTTCTGTCTAGGGTTTTCTCTACTCCATTTCTTTCATCAATTGTTTTTTCCCCCCAAATTATCTTTTTATTTCACTTTTTTTTTGCAATGGCGGCACTTGGAAGAAACAAACTTGCTAGGCGAGTTGTTGATGACCTAATTGAATTTAGTGGTCAAACATATGTCAATGGGTATATGAATTTTTTTTAAGGGTTAACAAATCTCAGAGTCTCGCCGTTTTATTAATCGGATGCGTAAAGAAGTCCATACATGTAGGAATCAAATTGTTTAGTTGAATGCCTTAATTGCTAAAATGGAGGCGTTTGATGATCCGGGTGAAGAGTTTGACACGTTGATGGGGCTTAGGGATGATGTTAGGGTTGAAAATGTTAAGTTAATAGGGCTGAATGAGCAGGTTGCTCATGCTGAGGAGGAGATTGAGATGAAGGAGGCACATCTGGAGGTGGCGGATGGTTAAAGTTGCTTTGGTTTAGGAAATGGATAGGTTTATTTTCTTTTGTTGGTTATGTTTCATGTTTGGATAGTGTGTTTAGTGTTTAGTTTATGTTTGTGTTTAAGGTTAATGATAAGTATAAAGCTTGTATGAATATTTTGCTGGTGAATCCTAATAAGAATTAATGTTTATAGTAAAAATAATGTGTTTGTTGTTTTCTTTTTTAGTTTTTTGTTAATGCATTTTGATTATATTTTGCTATTTATAACATTTGTTAGTTATGTTTAATGATGCAATTTGTGTGGTGTTCTTAACAATAAGTGATTTGAGAGGCACGATCTGTTTAAGCATTGGTTTGTGTAATGAGTTTGCGTATAATATTGTGGCAGAAATTTAGTATTATAGTTTACATAATGCTCCATGTTTTTCCAAAGCTAGGAGTACATTTAGCGGCCATATTTATATTCTTGGCAGTGAGGGATTTGGCGTTGTTTGTTGTCTTTTGTCATTTAGAGATTTCGTGAATTTGAGTTCCGTTTACAGATTTTTTTTCTTTCAAAGGTGTAAATGTGAAGCTCTGTCGAATATTGAGTCATGGTTATGAAGTTGATTAGTGGTGTGTAATGTTTGTTCCATTGTAGGATTCATCTGATATGTGTTCCTACATTTTAAGTTTTGCTCTAATAATAGGAGCGTATTTAGTGTCCATAGTTATGTTGTTGGCTTTGAGAGATTTTGTGGTTGTTTACCTGCATTTATAAATATAGTAATTGTTAGTTTCTTTGAATAGTTTGTCGTTGTGTTGTGTCATTTAGAGATATAGTAAATTTGAATTCTGCTGGCAATTGATTTTCTTTCGTATGGGTAAATTTAAAGTTCTGTCCAACATTGAGTCATGTTCATGAAGTTCATTAGTCGTCTGTGATGTTTGTTCTTTTTTTGGTTGTGTTCAATTGTTTTTTTTAGGTTTGTATGGTTGCTGTTCGGTTCATGGTACGAATGATATGTTTAATTTGATATGTGTTTCTATGCTGTGAGATTGGAGGCTGCATTTTAGATTATTTATGTATTAGACAAGTAACGTTGTTTTCCTTGCGTGTACAGGTTGATTATTGTGTTTGGTTCGTGCGTTTTGAGGAACTGGATATGTATGTTACCGCTGGGAGTTTGGAAAAGGTGAGCTCATCTTGTCATTTAAACCTTATTTTGTAATTAGTGTTTAGAAACTTATAAATTAATCTGCCCAGGGCATATAAACCATAAATAGGATATGTAGGTGATGTGCAGTTGGAAATGTGCTATTGTTGGTTTGATGTGTCAATCTCCCTATTTGCACATGATGTGCGGTCGTCGTAGGACTTCTACACGAGAAGTTTTACAACTCCCTAGGCAGTACACCTAATCATTGTAGTGTAGTGTAGGCAAGACTCGGGGTTGTTTATCGTTCACTCGAGGAATAGGTTGGGAAGGCTTGATCACGGTCTAATAGAATTCTAAGGGTTGAGAGAAGATTATTTTTGTATTTTTATATTTTATGGAAAACAAGTAAATCATATAATTGGAGAGAGGTTTGGTTTTAGCTCTTTAAACTAAATATTAACTAAACTACTGGTGATATTGCTTCTCCTATATTGCTTCTCCTAGTGTTGTTGCCTTGTCACACTTGTGATGATCTGTGTAACTATTTCCTAAAGCATGAACGAATTACATAAACCCGCCGTCTACTTAGTCTGCCGCTAGAGCAATGCACATGCAAGGTAGTATGAAAACTATTACACGACCCCTAGGAGTACACTAAGTGCATGTAAAATATATTAAAAATGGATCAACCATATTATGGGGCAAGGTAGTATGAAGACTGTTACCCGATGGTGTCCTTTCTACACAATCACGTTTCCTTAAACATATCAACAGCGATGCAGACAAAAGCTGGTTTTCTAAGACCTAACCTGCACATCCATCGCAAGAAGCAACACCACTAAGATCTACATTCTAGGTTTCATACAATCATAAATAAACACAATAGGAGGTTTAGCCAAGCATGTTAAAGATAAAGCAAGAACAATAAATCAAACAACACATAGACATATTGAATGATTAAGTAAACCTTACTTGATTAAAACATGAATTGGAAGAGGTACAATAGGGTTTTTAGGCCTTAAAATTGTCTCCTACAGCTGCTAAATGAACTAGGGTTCACACCCTCTTTTTATTCTAAAGTTACTCACTCAAAACCCTAAATTCGGGTTTGTATATATAGAAAAAACATTGTGATGACGTCGCGTTTTAATCGTGACGCCGTCATGAAAGAGAATATTCTAGATAATGGGTTGGGTGGTATTCTCTGACGCCGTCGTAGAATCATGTGACGCCGTCTTGATCTTTGTGGTGACGGCGTCATGTTGTATCTGTGACGCCGTCTCCAGCCACTGTAGAGAAATTCTTGATTAATGTTGGTGTAGGTCTATAGTCTTGTCCTATTAGGATTAAGAAAAAGACTCGATCACCCTGTGTATTTTCATGTTTAGCGTAACTCGTAGTTTTGTTAGTAATCGTATGATTTATGGTTTTGTGCCAGATCTTTACCCACTGTAAGCCCACACCATAGCCTATTTTAGGGGCATTTTGTAAGACATATTTAAACCCTCTCCACACATGGAGAGGGTGTTGGAAGAATTCATTTAACACACACTTGAAAGTGTGTTTTTATATATTCTCTCCTTCCATCTCTCTCTCTAACTTTCTCTCTCTAAGTCTTTCACCACCACCATAGTGGTGGTCGGCTGGTTTTCCAGTCGGCCACCCGACATTATAATAACATCAACTGGATCATTGATTCTTTTATTATTTACAATTGGCATCAGAGCCTAGGTTGTGTTCTTGGGTCGGCTTATTTTTTTTGTCCGGTTAGTCTCGATTGTGTCTAGATCTGTCACATATTTCAGATTCGTATGTATTATTGTTGTCGGTTGTTATATTAGTTTTATTGATTTTTAAGTCCATAAGTCTAAAGTCAAGTCATTGAAGTCTATTATCTATGTGTAAGTATAATTTTGGTCACAGATCTGCATCTTTCACACTCTTATGGTCAAAACTGTACTATTTTCTTTTCTTTTTATCTGGCCTAAATTCGTGGCTTGATAATGAAAGATAAACAAAAATGAATTTTAGTTTGTGGCTTATTTTGATGCTTATCTGCTTATTTTAAGCCTTTTACATAGCTTATGTTCAGGGCTTATTTCAGATCTACTTACATAAAGTTGTTAAGGTTCTTGGTAGAGACTTAGCAGAAAAAGATAAGAAGAAACAGATCTGAAGTTTGTTGCAATATGACAAAAGTACAACAGTGCAAAAAGACAAAAAGTACAGGACTAGAGGGTTGAAGAAATGCATTAGCGAGTTGTTGTTTATATCTGGTAGCGATTTGTGTTTGAGGTTTGACACAGGTTATAAGAATACAAAATATATATGCCAAATACAAACAAAACTCGGCCCAATTTTAGACCCAGTAGCGAGTTGAAGAACAGACTTTATAGCGAGTTAAGATGAAGGCACAGATAGCGACTTGATTTAAGTATTAACGACTTGGTGATTTTTGTGTAGCGAGTTGACAGGTTTGCCATAGCGAGTTGGTGTACAGGTTTTCTTGAAGACTTTTACATGGTCAAATCTAAACAAAACGCTGGCCAAATTGGTTCTTGGTAGCGAGTTATTAAAAACTTAACCCAAACCGAGTCAACTCGGTACTTACCGAGTTGACCCGAGTCAACTCAACTGAGTTTGACAAATTGGTCATTGCCGAGTTGAGTCATACAAAAAGGTAGACGGGAGATGACATGACTCGACTCAAACTCGACCCACAACACAATCAAATTACTACTATAACCAAACAATAACAACAACAATTAACAACATCAACTACATTCAACATCAGCCAACCTACACCACAATAATCCAACTAATCCACAACTATCCTAACCCTTCGTCACAATTCAATAACCAACAAATACAAAACTATATCCTAATCCCATCTACCTTCTCCATCAATCAAAGACTCGAACCAAAACAAATGAAACAATTCATCTCAGATTGTGTCTTTCGTGTCACACCATAAACAATATGACCTTTAAAACATCAATTACACAAAAATTGAATCATCATAGATCTGTGAAAATTTTGAAATTTTCTGCTAATATCCAAAATTGAAAAGAAAGAATAATAACAAATATGTTATTCTCTTTCTTTGATTCGTTAAGACACACAAAACAAAAACAACATCGAAACCTACCCGAGACCACTCAAGGATCTTGAAGCAGTTTCCTCGCTTCTGTGTTCATGGTGTAACTTTGAAGGTGTTTGAGTTGTGTAAAAGCTCATACATATACGAATCAGCCATGATAAAAGATTATTGGTGATTAGTTTGAGCAGCAATGAAAGTGGGTTTTGTGTTGAGATTCAATTTTAAGGTTTCTTGATTGTGGAAGGTGTCATCAAGATGTGAGGATGGATGAAGGCTGGATGTATCTAAAATTAATAGGGGCAGACGATACTATGTAAGAGGACAGAGGCTATTGAATGGTTGGGGGAGCATGTGGTACGCGAATGAATATGATGAGATTGTGATTACGCGAATGAATATGATGAGATTGTGATTAGGGTTGAGTAAAATTAAGGATTTTAGGGTATTACATATCTGATTTCTGGACCGGGTATTGGATTTTATTGCAAAGTTTGGAATGGGCTAGACACGGTTGGGCCAAGCTTTATCCTTTTAGATGAAATGTTGGGCTGGTGATGTTCAAAATGCATGTACCTCTTTTGTTAATTGTGGTTGGGTTGGCCCCGTTTCAATGAAAAAAAATTAGGCCGAGAGTTCTTATTGGTTTAGGCTGAGTTATGAGACTGGGCCAAACTTGTTTGTAAAACAGGCCGTTAAGTATGGACTTCGTGTTATCAGATTAGGTCAAGTTGTAAAACTTAATTATGCCGTGTCATGTTTAAGAGACCGAGTATAAGGCCATGTTGAGCTCAATTTTCTTAGTTTATGTTTTATGAACTAAAATTTGATTAATGGTTTTAACCAGGATTTATAACGACAAAGTGACCATTTTTGTGACGAGATCGGGATCAAATTGTATAAAGAATCATGAAGCTTACAATTTTAATGGCTAGATTTGGTTTTAATTTTTTTTAAGTAACTACAGAGTTGATCGGGTATCACTTGTTTGTGATTAAAGTTAGATTTCATGAAGGCGTGTTCTTATTTTATCTTGAAGTCGGGGTGGTTGGATGCATGATTTCAATGATAACTTGCTCATGCTTAAGATTTAAGTTGAAGACTTGGTTTATCTAGTTTCTAGAATTCGGGGTGGATGGTTAAAGATCTTGATAACTATAACATAATGGAGTTACGTTGTAGTACTCAGTGTCACATTTAGAAGACGTTGTGGATAATCGCAAGTGGTGATGAAAGTCTCATACTTTAGGAGGGGTATTGAGTACTTAGAGATTTGCTTGGAGCACAAATTCTCTACACCATTTTCCAACATTAGTGCAAGATTAAGTCACAAGAACGGGGAATTCTACTTTAGTTTCAAGTTTGGTATACCAGGTTTACTCCATCAGTTGTCACTTCAAATAGCCTACAAAGGGGTTGGTAAAGATAGTCAGAGAGAGTTTATGAGTAGAGATTTGATCAACAATTGATTCTTATGGGACATATGTGAACTAATTTATTCTTCTCACAAGATTTCAAGTATATGTGGGTACAATGTTTTGCTGATTCTGAGGTATCAAAACCAGCAAAGGGGAAAGAGACATACATTTGAACGCACAACGAGTACACATGACAGAACTTCATGCCTTTTTCTTAATTTAGGTCATTCCGGGAAGACTAATGTCATGACCGCAGAGATAATCATTGTTTATCTCATGGCTTTTGGTGTATTATTCCAACTACATGGGGGAAGAGATGTAAGAAACGGTTTCTGATGACAAAAGAGGTACACAATTATATGATGTTTCCTCTAGTTAGTCAGTATCCTACACGAAGAAATGTGTTCATCCGGGACGTACTTGATGTTTATGGTACTGTTTTGGTGTTGTCACTTCGACTACATCCGGTACTTAGTTGTTTTTATGGTACTGTATTGGTGTTATCATTTCGACTACATACAGGATAAATTACTTTCACTCGGGACTTAGTTGACTTTGGTGAAACAATTTAAATGTGTTCATCCGAGACTTACTTGATTTTTATGATACTATTTTGGTGTTATCATTTCGACTACATCCGGTACCTAGTTGTTTTTATGGTACTGTCTTGGTGTTATCATTTCGACTACATACGGGATAAATTTCTTACACTCGGGACTTAGTTGAATTTGGTGTAACAATTCTCATCTACACTCACTTAGAGGGAGAAAAGTGCATTTTTGGGTCTTAATTGATTTTAATGCTACGATTTTGACTTCATTAATAGGATAGAGTGTATACTTTGGGTGCTTGGGCTTCATATAATGAGACTGGTGGCAACTCTTGATCTACATGGGGGAAGAGATATCTTGATACTTTTGGTATGCATTACTTGAGCTTCCAGTAGGAAGAAATGTAAGAAGAATTATTCAAGCGTGAGAAGATATGTTGTTGATCCAGTTAATGTTTCCCCAAACAGTTAATCACTAAGCTTATTATTAAAGGAGCAATATCTTATGTGGTTTGCTACTAATTCAGATGTGCATTTAATTATTCTAAGCTTGAAAGAAAGCTTTGAATCTGCTCAAAAGACAATTGCTCATTTGGGGGGAAGCTATGAAAGCTTCTAAATAAAGAATATGTGGCACGAATTAGGAGGAAGCTAATTCAGAAGCTTCTCCTTAACCAGAAGTGTATGGGTTACTTAGTTTGTGTCTATTACAGTATTTCTCCTACAAGGTACTACAAAGATGATTCACAGTGGAGTGCAGACTTAAAGTCAAATGAAAAACAGATTCTAGAAAACTTTGACATGACCAAAAGTGCAGGAAAATGAAGTTTTTCAAGACATACAGCTAATTCAGAAACTTCTAGATGACGAGAAGTGTATGAAGAAATTTAAGCCTTCAAGTAGATCTAAGGCCACTGAAGACATCATCAGCATTGGAAGCTTCATGGAAGTTCTTGTTCTTAATCATTATGTACTTGTTAGGAAAATATTAGGGAAGCTATCAAAGCTTCAAGATGAGGATGCTTAAAATAAGACGAATATTCAGGAGCCTCGAAAGCTTTGGTGGTGGAAGTTTAAGAGATGTTGACTACAGACTTCTACAACGAACAAAATGACATCTTCATTTCGGTATTCAGGTTGACATCATCTTAAATTGAATAATATATAAAATCATAAAAAAATCATTTTCATAAAACTTTTCAAAAAATCATAATACAAAAATATAAAACCAAGAAAATCAAATACAAAAATAGAAAATAGAAAATACCAAAAAGAGTTTTCAAGACATGTCTTCTGTTTATCGATAACATTTACGAACCTAGAAATGTCATTCAATAATGACACATGTCTTTAAATGAAGTTCGTGCAGAAGTTCAAACGGCTTATAAAACATGTCTATATGGCTTGCAGTTATTTCTGACTGCAACTTGCTCTTCAAAATAAGGAAAGCATGTCGCCAAAAAGACGGTTGTTCCTGACAACGGGTGATTAAGTTCTCCCAGGCATAGATTACTTTATATCTGTGCACCCTCGATCTAATGTACGTTTCAGTGCATTATTTCTTAATAAAGAAGAGAAGTCTTCTTTTTGACCAAATAATTTTTCTTCTATGATTCTTCAAAAATTATTTGTGTTAGCCATGGTGGTAAAAAGTTGTCTTTACAATGGATCAGTGTTTTAAGAAATTTCACAAAAAAGATTTAAAAGCTAATTCAACCACTCAAACTATGACTACAACTCTTTAAATAGAAAACGGGTCATTATTCGAGTGGGCGTGAGAACGTTTGTCAACAAATATTCTTTTAAAACAGTCTTTCAAAATAAGTCAGGTATAGGGGGATAATGTTTTTGATAATGACGGATACATTTTCCAGGGGAGTTAATTTTATTAACTAAAGGCTTTAGATGGCTTTTTGTTTTAAAACTTTGATGGGATTATTTGTCATTTGAGACTTGTAAATTCAGGCTTTAACTACAAACGTCCAATATTGCAACCTCATTGTTTATAAAGGGCTTATGGATTTTGTATATAATAACATTGTTTTACAAAGCCTTGAAGTGATTTGATTCAATTAATGGCCCCTTTAAATAATAAGTCAACCACTTATGCTTATTCCTTAAAAAAAGGAGTTGAAATATTTGATAAAATGAACTGGTACACATAGGTATGATGATACCTTTAGATAGTCAGTATCCTGCGGAAGAAATGTTTACATTTGAGACTTAGTTGACTTAGGTATTATCATTTACTGACTATTTTGAGTGAATAAATGAGGACATCCAAGGACTTACAGTAACTTGGTGTTTAACTTTTATAAGCAATATTTGTAAGGAGAAATACGCTTCAATCAGGGAATTAATTAACTTTGATGTTCTGGTTTCTGAATTATTTGTGTACTTGTCAAAAATTTGGCTTTATAATCAAGTCTTCTTAATGCTCGGCTTGCAAGAAGTATTTGTATCTACTTAAGAATAGGATTGATGGTTGGGGGAAGCTAATACAACTACATCTGGAAGAGATATCAACGACTGACTCCATAAAATTGCTAACAAGGACATAAAATGACTGTGCACTTTCGGTTAGTTGAACATTTCAGGTCCGTGCTTCCATACTATAATCTTGTCTCTCATCAATAAGTAGTGCTCGGTGAGATCAGTGTATGTGTCAGTTGTGTATAAAGTTTGTTATGAGTTTCTCGTTAAACTGTCCAAATCATTCTATCAAAACTCTTCATAACTGACACTAAAGAATCACCTCATTAATTAAGGGGGAAGCATATATAGTTACCAATATCGGCTTGATATTTAATGACCACATTTTCTCCTAAATTTTCTAACCATATTTAAATCAGTTTAAGATCCTAGAAATCTCAAAGGGTTTTGGAAATATTTGATTAGGAGAAGAGAATGTGATTAGAAGTATTAAATCTGATTAAAAATGTGACGTAATTAAGACTTCAATTTGGTCGACTCCGCCCTCCATGTGCCAAATGATTATCGAAGTTCGGTGCACATGTTGAGGGGGAGCATGTTTTCATGGAATATACAATCGAGCCGTACTAATGCTTTGATGTCTACGCATACAGCCAGTACATTGATTGGATTTTTTAAATCGGTTCTATGGCGAAAAAGAACTTCGTACCAAATGACTGACCTTGTATTTACTTTATCGGAGTTATATGGATGGTATGGGTTAGAGTGCATGTTCCGTGATCCCGTCCGATTGAAGGATCTACAGGCAATCCACTAGTTAGTGTAGAAGTCCTTAGGTATGATGCAAAAAAGGAGTAAAGTGTGAGTAAGGGAAGAGTGCCGACTAAGATAGAGCTAGTACTGGAATAAACCCAACAAGGTACTAGTAATGAAGTCTCGGTATGCACTGAAGGGGTTGAAGAATGAAAAAGAAATGTTAAGATAAAGGGTGAAAAGAAAGCAACCCTCCTTAAACATTAGGCAAAAACCGAGTCAATACATATACTGTCAGAATCATGAGGTTGATTGTTGACATTGAAGACAAGTATCATAGACCCAGTGATACGCTTCACAACCCTCCCTAGCCACTCAAGGTCTCTCAAGAGACTCTTGTTTCATTTCTCACGGTGATCAATACATTTCTATCGTCTCTCTCACTCCGAGTTAGATGATATTGAAAAAGTGGCAATCTGCTCCAGCCTCTGACTACTAAAAACAAAAAATGCACCATTGAGTCTAGAGCCATGAGATCATCCACATATCTCGCTAGGATACTAATTCAACTTACATTTGTTATGCACACACTGTGAAAACAAGTAATATCATAAGAGTCCTACGTATTATCCTCGTGGTATTGCCAAAACATCTGAGTGATACATAAGTATTCACAATGACGATGGAAGTCCTACTAAAGCCAACATCAAACAAGCTCTATGGTAGGTGACATGTGAATTCCATCATGGATTAAACTTGTGACAACTGGAAAGCAACAATGGTGTGATTCTTTATGAATCAAACTTGTTTCAGGAAGTGAATTGACATTGGATGGAAAATTATGATTTATGATTAAAACTCTCAAAGTGTCACAAAAACTATTTCATGAGTGATACGATAATTGATTTTCACATACATTTTTTCTCTTCAATTAGTGAGTTTTTAACTTATTAATTCACTCATACCGCGTTGTCTACTTTGAGACGCTCCAGTATTGAGAACGGCTAGTACAGCTGCGAAACCCTATCAATGATATTCTTAGGAATTTTACCTGATCACAGGTAGTATTTATACTAATCAACAGGGAAACGTGGTTCTTGCAACCTTATTCAACGAAAGTGAACAAAGACACTTTCGTTTGTTTATTACTAACGTACATTTTCAAGAATCCCGACGGTTGCAGTTGCTGGCCAGAGATATGTCAATTCACAACCCCATGTTCACACTTCATATTCCTAATCAAAGACCTCATGATAGCTAAAAGACCTATAACACAACTTCTGCAACTCTGACGCTTGCTATCATGATCCAGAAAAGTGTGAGCATGCCGATCCGAAGGTCACAACATCACATGGAGGCAATACTTCACAACAAGGATGATTAAGAGATTTACTTTGGCTGATGATCTCAAAGAAAGCTCAAAGATTACACAAGTCAAAGGAACTATGCTTAAAGATCACTACTTGCTATACAAAGATAGTACTTGAAGAATCAAAGACTACGAGCCAGAGTCAAAGATCAACTCATAGAATGCTGGGATTCAAATTGTAATTTCTGGGGTAACCTCCCTTAGGGGAGATTGTTAGGATTAATAAAAATACTTGGTCACCCCGTGTATTTTCATGTTTAGCGTAACTCATAGTTTTGTTAGTAATCGTATGATTTATGGTTTTGGATTGGGTCTTTACCCACTGTAAGCCTACACCATAGCCTATTTTAGGGGCGTTTTGTAAGACATATTTAAACCCTCTTCACACATGGAGAGGGTGTTGGAAGAATTCATTTAACACGCATCAAAGTGTTTTTTTATATATTCTCTCCTTCCATCTCTCTCTCTAACTTTCTCTCTCTAAGTTTTTCACCACAATTAGCTTTTATGAGTAGTGTTATCATCATAACTTGTATTTTACAATGATCTTGTTTTTAATCTTGGCTTGGAGAGGTGAAAATCGCGGATGATGAATTTAACTATTTGGACACTAAATTGTGCTTTTTGTTCTGTGATCCTAAAAGTTATCAATGAATAATGAAAGCAATACATTATGTCACACATGAATAAGTTGTAAGTTATAAATTAGAAAAATCATAAAAATGGAAAAAGTTTTGAAAAATGGGAAAATAGGGTGTTTTAAAGCTTGTGATTTCTAAACTCTCCCCACAAAAGACTTTGCTACTTTTCAAAGGATTAGTTTGGGGAAGTTTTGAGGTATTTGGTTTTAGAGCATATAATATTGCGTGAGGACACGGCAATCACTTAGTTTGGAGAATTTTGATATGTGAGAAATCACATATCCTTTTTATACCAAAAATGACCCTAAAGTGATTAAATTGTGCAAATTATGCTTGTATGTTGCTTGTTTTATCATTTGTGATGTGTAGGTACGGATAATGCAAAAATCACAAGAAAACGGTCAAAATCGGACAAACACGAACACGAGAATGGATAGAGTGCACTAGAGCCGGAAGTTTCTAGCAAAGGTCAACCCTTGGTCAACCCACAAAACAACAAAACCTTCAAAATACCCAAATAACCCTTGATGTTAAATCAAATTTCACCAAAAACCCTAAAT
>BQNB010107703.1:0-23113 GCA_026074375.1 Tanacetum coccineum | reverse complement strand
ATTAATCACGTCCCATCAACCAATGAGAAACCATAGGATTGCCAAGGTGGCCTTGTCTGTTTGTGAAGTGGGGTTAAGGTGGGAAAGTGATGGGTTTGTTTTGGGGTGCAGGGTCGAGGTGACAGAGATAATAAATAGTGATGTTTTGGTTTTGGCGGGAAAAATGGTTTTCGTTTGATTTTGGTAACGAGTGTTAGGAAAAAGGACTAGAGGTGTTAGGGTTAAGAGGTTATAGGGGCTAAATGTGTTAGTCCCTAAGGACTAACTATGAAAGGGTTTAAAGGGGTAAGGGACTAACGGTGAAAACCATTAAGGACTAATGGTGTTAGTCCTTAAGGACTAACTGTGTAAAGGGTTTAGGGTGTATGGTTAACGGGTGTTATGGTTTAGTGGGTTTGGGCTTATAATTTGGGTCGGGTGATACACAAAATGGATTTTGGACTTTGATTATATTTAGGCATATTTAAAAAGGCTTTTGTATAATTCACTTCAATGTGGGCTGACCCGGCCCATTAACTTGGGTGCAGGTTGGTCCATGCACACGTCTTTGGCTTCGACTTTGACTTTGAATTTTTGACTTTTCACGCTCTTTCCATTCTCGTGCTCGGTTTTGTCAGTTTTGGCTTTGTTTTTGTCCTTTAGTGAATATCCGTTACCTGCACAGTATACAAAGCAAAACAAGCATATATTTGGCATTTTATGTCCGTTTTTGGTCATTTAGGCTCGTTTTTATAGGTAAAAGGTATGTGTAATTAAGCACATACCAAAATCCCCCATACTAAACTATTGTCGTGTCCTCACGCAATGCCATAAGTAAACACTTTAGAAAATCAAGAATCTCAATCCCCTTCGACTAATTACCTCGAACAGTAGCTAAGTGTTCATCAAGGGAATTAAAGACTATTAAGTTTTGAAATGCCCCGTTTTGACCTTTTAATTATCACATTATTCCTACTCATATTTTTGTAATTTTTCCATTTTTCTTATTTTTTCCTACACATATTTGACTTTTGTTATATTTATAACTTTAGGGTCATAGAACAAGATGCACTTTAATCTTAAAATACCCCAAAAAGGATAAATTCATCGTCTTCGACTTTTCACTTATTCCAAACCAAGCTTAAAAACGAAATCACCGTTAAATATAAAGTTAGTTGCTAAACATACTCTATTTATAACTTGTGGAACTTTTCGATCTCACGACCAATTTTATATATTAGGTGAATGTGCTTATTTCGAATTTCAACCATGGATCAACCATTTTGCAAAATTTCTATGCTTCACGTTCCACCCGAGAATAATGAGTTTGAAGGCGAGATCATCCCATGTAGCGACTTTCGTTCGGGGCACATCCCCAACTTTCGCGGCTAAGTAGGAACCAGGCTTTTGACACCCTACAGAGACTAGTATCGGGACTCACGGACCTTCGGTTTCAAAGACTCTTAGGTTTCCCGTTTATACATAAAATCACAACTTAAAACGAAATAGTCTTAGTTCAAAAGCATATTTAAATTTAAGAAAAAGAGATTTTCCCTATATTTATTAATTCACGTTTACTACACTTAATATAATTACACATCCATTAAACTAATGAAATCTTCGACCTTTTAAGACAGGCTTTGCAACATTCGGTTCTGTGAGCCGGCAAGATGCAACAAACTTTTATCAGTCTCGGATTATTATTCTCACTATGGGCCTTCTTTAGAAGACTGCAACATCGGTTGTGAGCCGACAAGATGCAGTAAACTTTTATTAGCCCACAGTTTTTATTATTATTATTACCTCATTTTTTTAACATATAATACCACGATATAAAGAAAATTTCTTTTTTGAAAAATTTATAGTAAAATTTTGAACTAAAATTATTTTTGATAACGACTTTACTTCAAAAATGTTGATTATTAACGTTTAATTTCGAAAAGGAGTGCAGTATTATTAATTACCGGTTAGAAGCTTGATGAGAGAGGAAAAGCCACCAAACTACACTTATGAGCTCTTAAGAATTTCCAACTATCCTTGTTTAGCATCTAACTCATAATTAACTCTATCATTTTTTGTTTCCTTCGCAAGATCAGCGGATTGCTTAGTTAAAGTTAGGGAACATAGCTAGACGCTCCACACACTCGATCGAAGTCAAATTTTATTCTTATATCTACCCCAGCATAAAAGTCAAAAATTGTGACAAAACACTTATTTTGTTTTTGAAAATTTTTATTTTTTTTTTTTTTTTTGGTATTTTAGTGGTAAAAACGGGATTACGCGAAAATAACGACTGTAGGCACAATCAAATCGATAGATCCCCCCATACTAGGACTAAACATTGTCCTCAATGTTTTAAGAAGGGTCTCTACGCAAATCCTAAGCTGTTTATTAAGTATGCTTAAAGATAAACGTTAGTCGATAAGATTAGTATATTAGAATCGAAGGACAAAAACCGCGAGCACGAGAGGCTTCAAAAATCCAGGACATCCTGGACAATACAACACAAAACACCAAACACGGAAAAGGAAAAAGGCGAGCCTCCTCACACAACAAAAAAAACACTTATTCATTACTACAATACTACTACTACTACTACTACGATGATAATACTAGGATAAGCATGGGTTGCCACCCACGAAGCGCTTGTTTTAGGTCACTTAGCTTGACCTAATCCCCCATACTTGAGCTTGTCAAGGGGGATAGAAGTGGAGACACGGAACATCCAAGACTCGGATGTCCTCTTGGTAAGAGCAAGGAAAAATCTCCATCGGGCTTTCAAGAATTTTGGTGACTTTGAAAGCTTTAGTGCCCCGATGAGATAATTCCGGGAGAAGAGAGGTATGAACTCTTTTAGAAGTTAGAATCCCAGGGTTGTAGACTTTTTCCTCATTTTCGGATGAAAACGAGAGTAAAGCTCCTAGCCCGGGAACTTCTTTGTGGAAAGGAAGTTCATAAAGAGGAGGATTAAAATCCTCAAGAATTAAAGAAGCATTAGTGGTCTTCTTTACATTCTTATCCGGTGTTGCAAAGTTGGTGACTTCAAAGAGGTTCTCATGAATGAGTATACCCGGATTAAATACCTTGTCCTCGTTGTTGGTTGAAGACAAAGCCTCAACCTCGGAAAAATCCTCATAGAAAACCGAGTCACACTCGGGAAAAGGAAGGAAATCACTTGATTCAGGAAGATCAAGTTCATCAATCAAGATTTTAGAATCTTTGATTTTCTCTTCCTTGAAGTCAAATGGATCATCATAAGTATCATCATTAACGGTCTCATGATCAAAAAGATTATCATCATAATCATCCCATAATGGTGGGGATGAGTAATCAAGAGCATGTTCATCGGTGAACATCTCAGAAATGGTATCATCAAGATTGTCATCAAGAGAATTTTCATCAACCGAATCTTCGAGAATAGAATCCATTTCCTTGATAGGATCATGGTTAAGCAAATACTCTAATTCTCGAAGATCGGATTCGGCATCGAAGGAAAGATCATCATTTCCTGGTGGAAATGTGATAAGAGCGAGTTCATCGGCGAACTCTTCAAGAAAATAGTCGCTAATCTCAGAAATCGGGAGACTGGGTGAAGAAGAAGTTGTACTGCCACTTAAAGAATTATGAACTTAAGACTTATGAAAACGGAGGTGAAGAGATGACGGGTCACTATTTTGGGGGAATAAGTCATTTGCGAGTACAGCTTTCGAATTCGTTCCTTAAATTAAATCACTTTCTTCGAGGGAAATAAGTGTGGGGGAAGAAGAAGACGACTTATCACGGGTTCGAAATTGGAGTGGATTGATTATCATGATACGGAGGGAGATCTTTGGTTTTATCAAGATTTAGCAAGTTCTCAATAATGTCTTCCTCCGGATCAAAGATATCATCATTAACTTCCGGTGAAGTTAAATCGGTATGAGAAGAGAAAAGAGAAGTGGGATTGCCACTTGGATGATTTGCTGCAAATAAATCTTCACGATAATCCTTATGTGAAACATTATAGATATCAATCATGTTGATTGATTCTTGATGAGGTTAGTTTGAATAGCTTGAAGTGTCATATCTCATGTTCAAGATTAGTCTTTCATTACCGTCACGGAGAATCATTTCTTCTCCATGAACGTCAATCAAAGCATGAGCGGTCCATAAGAATGGTCTTCCCAAAATGAGGGTACACATGGATCGCTCTCATAATCAACAATGACAAAATCAGCGGGGAATGTAAACTTTCTAACCAGAACAAGGACATCTCTTGCAATTCCTTTCGAAGTGTAAATATCACGGTTATCAAGTTCAAGAGTCATTTGGGTGGAAATAAGCTCGGGTAATCCTAACTTTTTCCACACCGAGAGTGGCATCAAGTTTATGCTAGTACCTAGATCGGCTAGGGCTTTGCACTTGATCTCACTAAAACCATATAGAATGGGAAATTTCCCAGGGTCACCTAGCTTTTCGGGAAACTTCTTAAGGATAACCGCTGAGCAATTTTCATTAAGGGGTGTGTTTGCCAATTCAATAAGTTTCTCCTTGTTGGAAAGGAAAGACTTGAGAATCTTCTGGTACTTAGGAATAAGAATCAAAACATCGACAAGAGAGATATTGATATGAAGTTGTTTAAATATTTGCCAAAATTTATGAATTTGAACTTCATCTTTTTGTTTTTGTTTTTCATGATTCATTCTTGACGGATAAGGAATATGAGGGTAACGAGGATCCCTTTGGTGAATCACAAAGTTTCTTTGAGAAGGAGGTTTAGCTTTTTGGACTTGAGGAGGTGGGACCTTAATGGTATACTCACCATGTTTCGGGTCTGTTAAAGTCTCCTCTACACGTTTATCCTCCTCCGGATTTATGAATGGAGGAGGCATAGGAATGGTAGGTCCATCAAGAACAAGACCACTTTGGGTGGTAATGGCTTTCAATTCTCCTCTTAGGTTAGCAACGGTGTTGCTAGGGAGAGATCTCGTACCCAAGGTAATTGCGGTGTTCATTTGAAAGAAACTAGCCATCATGTTCTTAAGCTCATTAGTTTGATTTGACATTGAAGCTTGAATTGAAGATTGCATTTCATTCCTTAACTCATTTTTCACATTGTTAATTTGAGTTTGCATGGCTTTCATATTAGCCTCATTTGTTTTCTTAAATTTTTCCAACTCATTTAAAGGAACACTTTGGTTTTGTTGAATTGGGGCTTGATAAGTTGGATTTTGATTGAAATTGTTTCCTCGGTTATATCCTTGAGGTTGGCTAAAACGGTTTTGGTTATTTTGCCCGTTTTGTTGAACAAAACCCGATGGTCTTGTTTGATTAACCACACCTGGAGGACGATAACCGGCATTACCCTGATTGTAGTTACCCGCGGCTGCTGCAACGTATCCTTGAATATTATCCCGATATTCCGGGAAAGTGTTGCCATCGGCGGCGAGACACTGATAATAAGGATGAGGACCACCGCAAGTAACACAAATCTCCTCAACGGCTTTTACGGAAGCTGGAGGTGGGGTAGCTTGAAATTGTTTAAGAATAGCCGTCATAGCGGTAGTCACAGCACTCGTTTGCTGATTTACTGCATGAGTAAGCTTGGCTATATCGGAAGAAGAAGAATTACCATCACTTGATTTCACTTGAGAAACAACCCTTGATTTCACATTGAGAAACAATCAGTTTGTTTCGTGAATTGCAGACCTTAGATTTTTTTCGATAATCGTCAACACACTTGAGATAATTCTTTCCAAGAGATGGCAATCCAGGCGGCAAGAATTCAAGGAATCTGTGATCGGAAGGGTTCAAGGCCAATATAGAAGATCTCGTTGGTGCAATTCGGTGAAACCATGATGAGGACAAGCACGAAGGAGATCTTTGTATCGGTCCCACGCCTCATGAAACGATTCATCAAACTTTTGTTGAAAATTAGAAATTTCATTTCGAAGGTTTGTCGTTCTTGAGGGGGGAAAGAATTCATTAATGAATTTGGACACGAGATCCTCCCAAGTGAGAATAGAACGAGGGGGTTCTTTTTTCAATAGCCAACGATGGGGCTATCCCCACGAATCGCAAGAGAGAAAGGAAAACAGAATCAAGCTTAAAATCGTTGAATTTTGGCACATCTTGTATTTTATTATGGAGGTTATTTTGTTGAAGCCAACGGATGTATCATGAGGATTGTCTTTCTCAAGTCCAAAGAATTGGTCCGAGAGTTTCATCCTAATTAATGAACTGGGCTTGAGCTCGAAGTGCTCAGCGAAGAATTGGTGGAACCACCGATTAACTCCCGCGTAACCCTCGGTGTGCACGAGCAATTCCCCTAGACATAGTTTTTTTTATAAGACGGGTTGATCGACCATCGAAACTACGGGTGATTCTTTCAAGAGCAACGCCTCCGACTCTTTGATTAGAACCTCTATAGTTAACGACGTTTCGGGTTTGAAGTGGTTGATTAAGAAGAAGAATTACCAATGAGATTAGAAGAAGAACGAGTGCGCATGCACTAAAAAGACTAAAAGAAAAATATTTTTGGTTTTTATCAATTTATTTCATAATTTATTTTAATGGATAAAACGAGATCGAATAACTTAAACTAATAAACGATAAGCTTTCACGTAGCTCCTTTAAAAGAAAAACAACACAAAGAGCGAAGGAGGATACGAAAGCGCGAAGCATTAAAAAACCTTCTCTCCTATAGGGTCGTAGTTCCTCGAACCAACCCTCCTTAATAGCCCCTCTAGAGTTTGTTAAAACTTTAAAAGGTTGAGGTCGTAGACGTCGCAAGTTGACACTAAGGTTAAGTTTTGAATCTTTTGTCGGGAACCTTAGTATGATAATGCTCAACATGCAAGCATTATATTGATGACGATTTTTATTGCTAATTAAGGAACAATTTTTATTATGTTTTGACTTTTTTTTTCACATATTTTTTTTATCTTTGATACAACTAATATCTAATAAAAGAAAAAAAAATATATCTTTGGTTTTTATAATTTTAAAGAAAGAAAAATTCACAAACGGGAATGATAACTCCACGAGGGAATTGGTCTTTCAAAACTAATCTTTCAACGAAACTATAATCGAATCACACCTCCCCTGGCAACGGACGCTAAAATGAATCCGCCTTTTCAAGTCCAATATTTAATCAATTATAGAATAGTATAATGTTAGGAAATTGTAATATTATAGTTTTACTACTATAGGTATGTATTCCTACTACTGGTAGAGTAAAGTTCCTACTGGTAGGTATGTTATTCCTACTTTGGTAAAGATAACTTCCCTATTAGTGATAGCAAGATATCCAAATATGGTTCCTGCTTGGTAGAAAAATAGTTAATCCTGTAGTATTATAATTGGTCCGAGTTAGTATTATATGTTAGTTAGTGATAAGGATTAATGCTTGAGCTATCTTAGGAAATGATTAGTGCAAATCTCTTGGGACGCGCGTTTTGAGTGTCAATCACAAGCGGTTAGGGTTACAGTAGTAATAAGAAACCCAACCCACAGGCCATAGAATGTGAATCAAAATCCGAAAAAACACAATTTCACCTTTTAATGTAATAGAAATCCATAGAAGGATCTTTTAGTTTAATAATATTGTTCTTCTTATAGGATTTTTGTCTCATTTCCGCAATAAACATAGCTTGTTAAGCAAGAGTCTTCTCTTAGTGATTAGCTGGTATTACATAGGTTAATCACCATCCTTAACAGAGCAGTAAAAAATCTATTCTAGAGTGGGGAGTCCGTCAATGTGGTATCAGAGCTTGTTGAAGTCCTCCTGCTAATAAGAACACGTAGATCTAGACACTTATAACCTTAAATACATCCAAAATTATCCAATAATCCTACCAAAAACCTTTTCAAGATGTCTGACCATGATGATGAGTGCTTTCTGATATTAATAATGACAATTGCCAAACCAAACAACAGCAAAACATTCAACTTCAAATCACCCCACTTCCGACAACAATCAATTTCCTCTTGAAAAAAGGATGGAGTATGAGGTCTGTGGTTAAAAAGATGGAATACGGATCACAAAACAATGATATGAATAGCTGGAAGGTATTCTAATTGGCAATAAAACTTAAAAAGGACTTTGGAAGAATGTTCCGTGATAGAAGGGGTCCATTATCTTCCCCCAAGACTGCAATGATCACATTGCTGGTCAAAGGGAATCAAAGGAAGCTAGCACTAACCTTTTTTTTCGTCATTCCTGATGATTCATGAGTGGCTGATTTCCTTATAGATGGGTGATGCAAAAGGATCTATGGAATGCATCAAAAGCTAGGGTTTTGAGTGAAATGCTAAATCAAAAAAGATGAGAAAGTCCATACTGAAGCAAGAATTCTCAGAGTTCAGAATTAGTGAATCAAAGGGATTGCACAAAGGGTATGATAGGATGCAAAAGATTCTCAGTCAGCTTAACCAACTCAAGGCCAAGCCTGATGATGAAGACAGTCAATCTTCAGTTTCTCAAGGTTTGCCTTCATCTTGGTCACAAGTGGACTTTGACTTTTAAAAACAAAAAGGTGGACTTGAACTTCTTTCGTTTGATGATTTGTACTAAAGTTGAAGACATCTTGAGGTATAATAACAAAGGATAATTCTACTATTTTCCTCAAGTCAATCCTCCGAAGCCATTCTGCATTTGTTAGTACTAAGCCAGATAGCAAAAAGAATGTCATAATGCAGAAAGCCCCAGCTTCTCCTCTTCTACTCCATGCATCTACTCACATTCCTAACCATCTAAGATTCCTAAAGCTAGATCTCACAGTTCTGGTAATGGGTGCTTCAAGATGTTCGTTCTTCACTTTCTCTTGTAACTGAAAGTGAACACAGAACAACAATAGCTTATAAGATTTTGAGCAGTTAAGACCAATCTTGGACATCAGAAGATATGTATAAACCAAACCTGAATCAGAAGCAAATATGGCTATCTTGACACAGTCACGGGTGAATAAAGTTCCGAGAAAACAGGAGGCTGAAGGAAGAATTGAGTTTGATAAGAAAGAAGCTGCTGAGGTTCAAACAAGAAAAGCAATTTAAGCGCAATAAGTGAGCCCGTATCAAAAAGGGGCAGTTTGCAAGAGAATCAGAGCAAAAGAGGGAAATGAAAAAGATATTCATCATCTCAAGATTCAGAACATGGGAAAAAATGCGGGCTGTCCATAGGATACCTACAGCTAAAATAACCTAGTTGAGCCCCAATTGGAAGGACATTGGAAAGCAAACGAACATGAATCTAGTATCCCTATCTATCTTCTCTGGGAATGATGTGTCAAGGGCTATATTGAGCACTCCAACAAGGAAGTATGGAAAAAGGTTTGCTTAGTTGTTACCAATGCGTAAATCAATGAAGAGCATGCCGGAGACTTATCGGGAGGGAAGGGGGTGCTCTGGGGTGCTAAAGGTGCTCGTGCTATTACGTGCTAGCCCTTGCTGAGGAGGGGGCTGGGGGGCTGCTGAAGTAATAGCTTGATACACTAGGGAATAGGTACTGATTGGTAACTTACTTAACTTTGCATTTTGGGGACTGATGTCTTCTGTCTTTTGGAGAATTTGGCTTCTCATGATTCTCATCTTTTGACTCTGCCGTTCACATCTCATTATGGGGTTTCGTTGGTTAGTGCTGGATGAACACGAGAGTCTAGTAGATAGCATGAAGAAAGTATTTAGGTTTATTTGGTAAGTGGGGGTTATAGGTAATATGGATGGCACACAGTGGTTGGTGCCCACGTGATTTTCTGAGATGGATAGTCCTCAGAGGAATTGAATATGTTTGGCAGGTCGATCAGATGTGTGTAGGAGTTATTGACTCTTAACTTATTATGGGAGTGCTGGTTGTTATGGACTGAGATTGCGGAATTGTTGATGTATTTTAGGGGGGATGTTGGTCTCTATTGTGTATGAGACAGGGGTAGATAATGGTGGATTTTGAATAGGTGTAGTGGGTGGTTTGTTAGTTAGAGTTGGTAGTTAAGATACATATTTCTAATAATATGATGAACAATGTGACAGAAGATCACAACTAAAGTTTCTGGTGATTTACTTTTTTTTGTCTTCGTCTTACTACAATCATTTCCAAGAATCATTTGTTGGTATTCTATTGATTTTGGTTGTTTAGGGGAAGAAAATGTTTTGTGATGTTATTTGTAAAGAAGTTATTTGGGGTTAATTGTTTCTGATTGTGAGGAGCGGAATGAAGATAATTGATACAGGGCAAGGTGGGTAAGTGGAGTGTGAGGTGTTGTAGATTTGGATATGGAATGGTTCTGTGATAGCAGAACGAACATGAATGATGTTAAGGTCATTTTAAATAGTGATTTTAGAAACAGTTTATAGGGACTTATTAGAAACATGACACGATCAGTATGATGAGGATAGTTGTGTTGAAAGGGGTTGATTTTGGTGATGTAAGGATAGTATATGTAGGTTTTTTGGGGGGGAAGGGATAGGGGGGGGTTTGGAGTGTAAGAATAGTTGCGAATGGTGGTTGGAGGTTGATTGAGGGATGGGGACAGGGGGTGTGTTAAGTGGGGAGGGGGAATAGTTTTGGGGTAATTTTGTCTTAGGGGTATTGACAGGGGTAATAGTGGGGAAAGACATTAGGGGAGTGGCTGTGGGGCTTTGAATTTTATGTTAGAGGTGGGGGAGTCTATGTATATGGATGTATATAAATTGGAAGAATTTGGGGGAATTGAACAGGATTAGACTATTTGAGGGTGCGAATCAGGGGGACGTAGTGTGGTTGGTAGTTGTATGTGATGGATTGGGGAGTTAGCAGTGGTATTGGGCGGAGAACATGTTCGAGTGGGTAGGTAGAAGTGATGGATGGGTGGGGGTATTGGGTGAACATGTGGAACATGGGGAGATGAAGTTTGGAGTTTTGCTGAGGTGATTGTTAATGTTTGGGGGGGACGTTGTGAGAAGAAGTCTCTTGGAGTAGAGGATATAGGTGATTATTGGTTTGGCGGGGGGGGGAACTTGGATCTCTAGAATGGTGATAAGGAAGCAGGATGATGATGCGTAGTTAGGAATTAGCTAAATTCAATCGGGGTGCTTGGGATGACATCGGAGAGTGAGGAGAATTGAGTTAGGGGTCTTAAGATTGCAAGAGGCGAATGCAGGGGGGAAAGGCTGATGGGGGGGGGGAGGTGAAGGGAGGCAAGGAGGGTGTAAGGATATAACTTGGAGAGGAATGTTATCCATGGAGCGTGAGTATTATTATGTGCACTTGAGTGAGGTAGAACAGAGTTTGTGAGGGTTCTCATTGAGATGTCCGATAGCAGCCTACGGAGACAGTATCTGATGATGTGTACACACATCTATTTGTGTTTTATAATAGAGTTCGGTGAGATGGTTCACAGTCACAACATGGGGAGTGACTACTGGGGTTTTTAGGTGGTGTTCTGGAGTTACTTGACAGCTTGTAGTAGCAAGGGTATGGGTATCTCAAACTCAATGTGACAACATGAGATTGGGAGTTATGAGGCGCTGCGGCGTGGAGGAGAGAGGTTCGTACAGGATCGGCACTTTGGTTGGCAGGACAGACAACTAAGGTATGGGGGGGGGGGGGGGTCGGGCGGGGGGGCGGAGCAGGCGAGGGTCAGATGGGTACATGACATGGGATCAAGCTATATATTCACAGACACCTTCATCATTCCAAAATACAACCAGTCCATACTCTTGGAGCAAAACCCTCATCATTTCCCATGATTCATGTGTCTTTCCAATTCTCCAATGTGTTAACTGTTATTAAGGCTTTAGTATCAGCCTCATTTTTCCCAAGTTCCTGAATCTTGAATGATGAATATCTCTTTTCATTTCCCCCTTTTGCTCTGCATTCTCTTGCAAAGTGCCCTTTTTGCAAGCACTTATAGCATCTAACTGCTTTCTTGTTGAACCTAGCAGCTTCTTTCTTATCAAACTCAATCTTCCTTCCAAGCCCTTTTTCTCTAACTTATTCACCCTGACTGACAGATACCATTTGCCATTGATATACATTATCTTCTAAGTCCAATTTGTCTATCTGCTCAAAATCTTCATAAGCTACTTGTTGTTCTGGTTCACTTTCAGCTACAAGAGAGTGAAGAACATCTTGAAGCACATTACCAGAACTGTGAGATCTAGCTTTAGAACTTGATGGAGCAGAGTAAGTAGTAGATGATATGACATCTTTTTGCTAGTACTGGTAGTACTAACAAATGCAGAATGGCTTGGAGATTGACTTGAGGAATGAGTAGAATATCCTTTGATATCTATCTCAAGAGTCTTTAACTTGTAGTACAAATCATCAAAAGAAAGAAGTTCAAGTCCACCTTTTGTTTTTAAAGTCAAAGCCACTTGTGACCAAGATGAAGGCAAACCTCTGAGAAACTTAAGATTGATGTCTTCATCATCAGGCTTGGCCTTGAGTTGGTTAAGCTGACTAAGAATCTTCTGCATCCTGTCATACCCTTTGTGCAATCCCTCTGATTCACTAATTCTGAACTCTGAGAATTCTTGCTTCAGCATGGACTTTCTCATCTTTTTGGATTTGGCATTTCCACCAAACCTAGCTTTGACTGCATTCCATAGATCCTTTGCATCACCCATATAATGGAAATCAGCCACATGATCATCAGGAATAGACTGAAGCAAGGTAGTTCTTGCCTTTGATTCCCTCTGAACAGCAATGTGTTCATCTGCAGTCGTTGGGGGAAGAATAATGACCCTTCCATCACGATCTCTTCCAGTCCTTTTTAAGTTGTTGCCATTTTGAATCACCTTCCAGATATTCATATCATTGTTTGTGATCCAGTATTCCATCTTCATAGCCCAGACCTCATACTCATCCTTCTTCAAATAAGGAAACTTTGCATTTGTTGTTCGAGACAGTGGTGAGGATTTGAAGTTGAATGTTTTTTGCTGTGTTATGGTTGGAGCATTGTCATTATTAATAATCAGAGCCGCATCAGCATGGTCCCAGAAACATTCTGAAAAGGTTTGTGGTAGGGATATTGGGGGGGGATATTTTTTGGTAGTGTTTAAGGTTCTAAGAGTCTAGATCTACGTGATCTTCTTAGCCAGACGACTCTCAACAAGCCTGATACCACTTGACGATCCCACTCTAGATAGATATTTACTGCCTGTTAGGATGGTGATTTAACCTATTAATCACTAGCTAATCACAAGAGAACCTTGCTAAACAAAGCTAATGTTTATGCGGAAATTAGACAAAGCCTATAAGAAGAACAAGACTATTAAACTAAAAGATCCTTCTATGGATTTTTATTAATTAACAAGGAGAATTGTGTTTTTCGAATTTGTTACCCTCTATGGCCGTGGGTTGGGTTTTTATATACTACTGAAACCCTAACCTCCTGTTACACAAAACGCGTCAAAGAGATATGCACTATCATTCCTAAGATAAGCTCAAGCACTCCTTATCACTAAACTAACTATTCTACTAACCCGGACCAAATATAATACTACCAGGACTAACTATTGTTCTACCAGCAAGAACCATATTTGGTCTGCCAGCACTAACTATGAAGTTATCCTTACCAGTAGGAACTACATACCTACCAGTAGGAACTTATACTCTACCAGTAGGAACTACATACCTACTAGTAGTAACTAACTATTACAATATTCCTAACATGATACTATACTATAATTGATTAAATATTGACCTTGAAAAAGGCGGATATCATTTTAGCGTCGTTGCCGGGGAGGTGTGATCGATTATCGTTTCGTTTGAAGATTAGTTTTTGAAGACCCTTCCCTCGTGAAGTTATCATTCCCGTTTGTGAATATTTTCTTTATTAAAATTATAAAAAACCCAAATATATATTTTTTTTTCTTTTATTAGTATTAGTATAAGATAAAAAAAATCATGAAAAAAAATCAAAAACATAAAAAAAATTGTCCTTAATTAAGAAATAAAAATCGTCATCAATATAAATGTGGCTTGCATCTTGACATTATCAAAGGTAGGTTTCCCGATACAAAAGATTCTAAACTTACTACTTGTGTCACTTTGCGACGTACGACTCACCCTTTAAAAGTTAACAAACCTCTAGAGGGGGTATAAGGAGTTGTCCGAGGAACTCGACCCTATAGAGAAAGGTTTTTAATAGCTTCGCGCTTTCGTACTCCTCCGCTCCTTTGTGTGTTTTTTCTTTTTAAGCGCATACCAGTGAAGCTTAACGATTATATTAAGTTATTCGATCTCGTTTTATCCAATAAAATAAATTATAAAGAATTGATAAAACCAAAATATTTTCATATAGTCTTTTTTTTTAGTGCATGCGCACTCGTTCTTCTTCTAATCTCGTTGGTAATTCTTCTTCTAATCCAACCACTTCAAACCCGAAACGTCGTAACCGTAGACGTTCTAATCAAAGAGTCGAACCGTTCGCTCTTGAAGAATCACCCATAGTTACGATGGCCGATCAACGTACTATGGCGGAATTGCTCCGTGCACCCACCGAGGGTTATGCGGAGGTAATCGTGGTTCCACCAATTCTTGCTGAGCACTCGAGCGTCAGTCACATTCTCCATTAAATATGATGACTTCGGACCAATTCTTTGGACTTGAGAAAGACAATCCTCATGATCACATCCGTTGGTTCAACAAAATAACCTCCATAATCAAATACAAGGATGTGCCAAATTCAACGATTAAGCTCATTCTTTTTCCTTTCTCTCTTGCGGGGGTAGCCCATCGTTGGCTTGAAAAAGACCCCCTCGTTCTATTCTCACTTGGGAGGATCTCGTGTCCAAATTCATTAATGAATTCTTTCCCCCCCTCAAGAACACGAAACTTCGGAATGACATTTCCTAATTTTTAAACAAAGTTTGAGAATCGTTTTCATGAGGCGAGGACCAATACAAAGATCTCCTTCTGCTTGTCCTCAACATGGTTTTTCACCGCATTTGCACCAACAATACTTTCTATACTCCTGAACCCTTCCGATCAAGATCCTTGAAATTCCTGCCGCCGGGTGCAATCTCTTGGAAAAAGTACTCAAGATGTGTTGACGATTATCGAAAACAAATCTAAGGTCTGCAATTCACGAAACAAACTGATTGTTTCTCAAGTGAAATCAAGTGATGGTAATTCTTCTTCCTCCGATATAGCCAAGCTTACTCATGCGGTAAATCAGCATACGAGTGCTGTGACTACCGCTATGACGGCTATTCTAAAATAATTTCACGCTACCCCTCCTCCAAACTTTCGTAAAAGCCGTTGAGAGATTTGTATTACTTGCGGCGGTCCTCATCCTTATTATCAGTGTCTCGCCGCCGATGGCAACACTTTCCCAGAATATCGAGATAATATTCAAGGATACGTTGCAGCAGCCGCGGGTAACTACAATCAGGGTAATGCCGGTTATCGTCCTCCAGGTGTGGCTAATCAAACAAGACCACCGGGTTTTGTTCAACAAAGGGCAAAATAATCAAACCGTTTTAGCTAACCTCAAGGACTATAACCGAGGAAAAAATTTCCATAAAAATGCAAAATTATTCAAGCTCTAATTCAACAAAATCAAAGTGTTCTTATAATAGAAGTTTTTGAAAATTTTAAGAAAAAAATGATGATAACATGAAAGCCCATGCAAACTCAAAATTAACAATATGAAAAAGATTTAAGGAATGAAATAGCAATTATTCCAATTAAGCTTCAGATGTCAAATCAAACTAATGACTTAAGAACATGAGGCTATTTCGTTTCAGATGACACCACTCTACCCGGGTACGTGATCTCTTCCTAGTCATCACGATCTAACCCGAGAGGAGAATTGAAAGCCATTACCACCCGAAGTGGTCTTGTTCTTGATGGACCTACCGTTCCTATGCCTCCTCCATTCATAAATCCGGAGGAGGATGAAACATGTAAGAGAATTTTAACGGACCCAGAACATATGAGTAAACATTAAGGTCCCCATCCTCCATCAAGTCCAAAAAGCTAAACCTCCTTCTCAAAGAAACTTTGTGATTCACCAAAGGGATCCTCGTTACCCTCATATTCCTTATCCTTCTCGAATGAACCAAGAGAAACAAAAAGAAAAAGATGAAGTCCAAATCCATAAATTTTGGCAAATGTTTAAAAAACTTCACATCAATATCTCTCTTGCCGATGCTTTGATTCTAATTCCTAAGTACCAAAAGATGCTTAAGTCTCTCCTTTCCAACAAGGAGAAACTTATTGAATTGGCAAACACACCCCTCAATGAAAATTGCTCAGCGGTTATCCTAAAGAAGCTTCCCGAAAAGCTAGGTGACCCTGGGAAATTTCTCATTCCGTGTGGTTTTAGTAAGCTCAAGTATAAGGCCCTAGCCAATCTAGGTGCTAGCATAAACTTGATGCCACTCTCGGTGTGGAAAAGTTTAGGATTACCCTATCTTATTCTACCTAAACCAAAAGACTCTTGAACTCAAACCCGTATATTTGCACTCCAAAAAGAATTGCAAGAGATGTCTTTGTCTGGTTGGAAAAGTTTTGCATTCCCCCGCTGATTTTGTCATTGTTGATATAAAGCGATCCACGTTCCCCCTCTTCTTGGAAGACCATTTCTTATAGACTGCTGTGCTTTGATTGACGTTTCATTGGAGAAGAAATGGATTCCTTCGTGATAGAAATGAAAGATTAATCTTAAACATGAGAAATGACACTTCAAGCTATTCAAACGAACCTCATCAAGAATCAATCAACATGATTGATATCTACAATGTTCTACATGAGGAATATCTCGAAGATTTGTTTGCAGCAAATCATCCAAGTGGCAATCCCACTTCTCCTTTTTCTTCTTATCCCGACTTAACTTCACCGGAAGTTAATGATGATATCTTTGATCCGGAGGGAGACCTTATTGAGAACTTGCTAAATCTTGATAAAACCAAAGATATCCCTCCATATCATGATAATCCATTAAGTGGCAATCCCACTCCGATTTCGGAACCCGTGATCAAGTCTTCTTCACCGACACTTACTTCCATCGAAGAAAGTGATTTAATTTGGGAAGAATTCGAAGCTTATCTCGCAAGTGATTCATTTCCACTGGGAAATAGTAATCCTTCATCTCCTCTCCCTCCTTTTCATAATTCTTTAAGTGGCAGTACCACTTTTTCTTCACCTAGTCTCCTGATTTCTGAGACTAGCGACTATTTTCTTGAGGAGTTCGCCGATGAACTCGCTCATATCACATTTCCATCGAGAAATGATGATCTTCCCTTTGATGCCGAATCCGATCTTCAAGAAATAGAGTATTTGCTTATCTATAATCCTATCGAGGAGATGGATTCTATTCTCGAAGATTCGGTTGATAAAAATTCTCCTGATGACCACCTTGATGATACCATTTCTGAAATGTTCACTGATGAACATGCTCTTGATTACTCATCCCCGCCATTATGGCATGATTATGATGATGAACTTTTTGATCTTGAGACCGTTAATGATAATACTTATGATGATCCTTTTGATTCTAAGGAAGCGAAAATCAAAGTGTCTAAACTCTTGATTGATGAACTTGATCTTCCTGGATCAAGTGATTTCCTTCCTTTTCCTGAGTGTGACTCGGTTTTCTATGATGATTTTTCCGGGGTTGATGCTTTGTCTTCGACCAACAACGAGGACAAGGTATTTAATCTGGGTATACTCATTCATGAAAACCTCTTTGAAGTCACCAACTATGCAACACCGGAAAAGAATGTAAAGAAGGCCACAAATGCTTCTTTAATTCTTGAGGATTTTAATCCTCCTCTTTATGAACTTCCTTTCCACAAAGAAGTTCCCGGGCTCGGAGCTTTACTCTCGTTTTCGTCCGAAAATAAGGAAAAAGTTTTCAACCCCGGGATTCTCATTTCTAAAAGAGTTCATACTTCTCTTCTCCCAGAATTATCTCATCGGGACTCTAAAGCTTTCAAAGTCATTAAAATTTTTGAAAGCCCGATGGAGATTTTTCCTTGCTCTTATGGAGAGGACATCCGTATTTTGGATGTTCCGTGTCTCCATTTCTATCCCCCTTGACCAACTCAAGTATGGGGGGATTGGGTCAAGCTAAGTGACCTAAAACAAGCGCTTCGTGGGTGGCAACCCATGCTTATCCTAATATTATCGTAGTAGTAGTATGCTAGTTATGTAGTAATGAATAAGTGTTTTGTTGTTGTGAGAGGCTCGCCTCTTCCATTTTCCGTGTTTTGTGTTTATGTTGTTGTATTGTCCAGGATTGCCTGGATTTTGAAGCCTCTCATGCTCGTGGTTTTGTCCTTCGTTCACAAGAGCTTCACATCCTCAGCTTCATTTTTTTATTAAAGATTTTAAATTTGCGAAGAACAAAAAATGATAGAGTTAATTATGAGTTAGATGCTAAACAAGGATTAGTTGGAAATCTTAAGAGCTCATAAGTGTAGTTTGTGGCTTTTCTCTCCCATAAGCTTCTAACCGGATTAATAATACGTGCTCTCTTCGAAAATTAAACTTAAATCAACAATTTTTGAAGTATAGTCGATATTAATAATTTTAGTTCAAATTTATACTTAAATTTTCTAAAAAGAAATTTTCTCTATATCGTGGTATTATATGTAAAAAAAATAAGGTAATAATAATAATAAACTGTGGGCTAATAAAAGTTTACTGCATCTTGCCGGCTCACAACCGATGTTGCAGTCTTCTAAATAAGGCACATAGTAATTATCTGAGACTAATAAAAGTTTGCTGCATCTTGCCGGCTCATAACCGATGTTGCAGCCTTCTAAAAGGTCGAGTATTTCAATCGCATCATGGTTATGTTAATGTTAAGTGCAATAAATGTGATTTAATAACTATAGGGAAAATCTCTTTTTCTTAAATTTAAATATGCTTTCGAACTAAGACTATTTCATTTTGAGTTGTGATTTTTCTAAATAAGCTATGTATAAACGGGAAACCTAAGAGTTTTTGAAACCGAAGGTCCGTGAGTCCCGATACTAGTCTCTGTGGGGTGTCAAAAGCCTGGTCACTTAGCCGCAAGGTTGGGATGTGCCGAGACGAAAGTCGCTACATGGGATGATCTCGCCTTCAAACTCATTATTCTCGGGTGGAACGTGAAGCATAGAATTTTGTAAAACGTTGATCCATGGTTGAAATTCGAAATGGCACATTCACCTAATATATAATAATTGTCGGGAGTGAAAAGTTCACAAGTTACAAATATGAGTAGTGTTAGCATCTTAACTTATATTTAACGGTGATTTCATTTTAAGCTTGGTTTGGAATAAGTGAAAAGTCAGGAACGATGAATTTATCCTTTTTGGGGCATTTTAGGATTGAAATGTTTCTTGTTCTATGATCCCTAAAAGTTATAAAATAACGAAAGTCAAACATGTTAGTTAGTTGAGAAAAAGAAAAAGGAAAAATACAAAAATATTAGTGGTAGTTAGTGTAAATATAAAAAATGGTCAAAACGGGGCTTTTCAAAGCTATTGATTCTTTAATTCCCCTTGATGAACACTTAGCTACTTTTCGAGGTAATTAGTCGAGGGGGATTGAGATTCTTGGTTTTCTTAAGTGTTTACTTATAGCATTGCGTGAGGACACGACAATAATTTAGTATGGGGGATTTTGGTATGTGCTTAATTACACATACCTTTGACCTTTAAAAACGGACTTAAATGACCAAAAACATACAAAAAATACATTGTATTTGTATGTTTTCATTTATATTGTGCAGGAAACAGATATTCAACAAAAGGACGAAAAATCAAGCCAAAACAGACAAAATCGAGCACGGAATGGAAAAGCGTGAAAAAGCCAAAGTCAAAAAGTCAAAGTCAAAGTCAAAATCAACTACGAAAAGTCAATAGTCAAAGATGAAGCCAAAACTGAAGAAACACTTAATAGGCCCACCCGCACCTATCTAATGGGCCGAGTCAGCCAATTAAGTCATTTATATCAAAACTAATAAGCCTTAAAGCTTAAAATGACCCATTGCCCTTTTTTTAATCAAACCGACCCAAAAATTAAATATATAAAGCCCAATCCCCATAACAATGTTAAGCCTCATATCCCTTTTCATATTAACTGTCGTTAGTCCTCCAAGGACTAACATTGCAAACATACCATACACCTTGGAGGACCTAACCTGCCAAGTCCCCAAAAGTATACCACCACAAAGGACTTACCGTGTAATATAAACATACAAATTGAGGGGCCAATTGTGTCAATCCCCTTAACTTATACCCTGCACCAAAACAGGTATAAACAAATGTTCTCGCCAAAACCCCTGTTCACCCTCCCCTGTCATTTTCCCACCTCGTTTACTGTTCCCACTAGCCAAACCCATCACCATCTACAACCCCACTTCATCACATGGCATTTGCCATGTTGGCAATCCTTGCTCACCCTATTGGTCCATAAAAATGACAAACGAATGAAGGGTTTTGATCATTTAACTTGGAGGACACACCAAATTGATGGCTGAGATTGGTTTTGGGGATCTCTCACACAAGAAACACAAGTCCTCAACTCTCTCACTGAAGAAACACAACAAGTGAAGACTTGAAGACTTAGCTTTTAGTATAAGTATTAGGCATTTGTAGCTTATAGTTTTTTGTCGAATTTTGTTAAGTCCAAGCTTTGTATTAACAAAAATTTGTACCAATTTTAATATTGCAATTTAAATTACTTGTCATTTAATTTTTCTGTCATTTAAATACTGTCTTTGTAATTTTTCTTAAGTGAATGAAAATTTCAAGTTTTCTTTAATCATTGTCATTTAAATTACTTGTCTTTTAAATACTGTTTGTTAAGCTCTTATATAAGCTTTTAAGTCATTAAAAGCTTATATAAAAGTCTGCTTAATTTCCTGTCTAAAAATAAAAAAAAAATCACAAAAAAGACTCACCCCTAAAAGTACCTCAGCATTTTGGAAGATAAGCTAGCTTGGGAAGAGCTTATAGACCACACTAGCTTGTCTTTGACAAGCTAGAGCTTGTAGATTACTTTTATTCACCCTGTTTTGAGCAAGGGTTTGGTGAGTTTTCATTTTTCATTTTTTGCTTATTTTACTGTAGCTTTGCTTATTTACTGTTTACCTGCTTATTTCCTGCTTATCTTGCTTATTATAGTTGTGTTTATGCTTACTTGTCTTGGTTTATTGCTTGTATTTCATTTGTGCATGTTTTACTTTAAAACTGTCAAGTATTGCTTTTAACTGCTTATTTCCTATTTGCTTATTTTAGTGCTTATCTTTGTGTGCTTTATGCTTATTTGTGCTTAACATTGCTTGGTTAACATTTGTTTTCAAAACCTCTTAGCTTAATTCTTCAAAAATCAGTTTAAAATTTGGTTTTATAGTCTTTAAAGGGTGTTTGGTTTAAGACCCAAAGTGGGTCAAAATAGTCTAAAAGATTGTTTGGGTCACTTGTTCACTTTAACGAGCTCATTTTAGTTATCACAATTTTTTTTTAAAGTTTTTTAAAGGTTAAAAGCTTGTTTAAAGGTTTGGTCTAAAAGTTGTGTAAAACTGTTGGTGACAAAAACAGTTTTATCAAGCTTTTTGGATTAATATTTTTTGGCCAGCTTGTAAGTGTTGTTTTGTGTTGTTATTAGTGATAGAATGCACTAAGTTTATTGTAGGTTAAGGGTCTTTTGTTGCCTTTGTTTTTGTACAAAATCTGTCAAAGTTTTTCTTAAGTTTTTTTAGCCTAAAACTGCTTTGTTTCAATTTCAAAATTAGTTTAGTTAAAATTGTTTTTAGTGTCTGAAATCAAGAGCATAAGCTCATTGGAGGTCAAACTCCATATGTTTTAACTTATTTTTCAATTTGAAGCTTATTTTCTAGCTTATTTTTAGGCTTGCTTATTACATTTAGTCCTTTTTAAGAAAACCAAAAAGTTACAAGCTGAGTGCAAAGGGTTTTGTAAAGATTGAAAAAAAAAATCTAAGTGTTGTGTCTGTGAGAACCAGCTTTTTCATAAGTCCTTTTGAGGGCTTATTTGATTTTCAAACTCCTTTCTGATTGTTGATTTAAGTAGCTTATAGGTCAAGCTTTAAGGGCATATAAGCCTTTAAGCCATAAGGATCCGTTAACCAGCTTAAAAATAAGCTAGAAAAGTGTCTTAGAGGCTGTTTGGTTAACAGATTTTAACCAATAGCTTATTTGCTTATTGTTTTTGCTTAATTTAGGTTCAGTCTTGCTTATTAGGTTAGTTTAAGTCCATTTTAGCTTATTTACTTTAGGATAGATCTTATTCGAGCTTATTGGCACTTTTAGTTTAAAATTTTAAGTTAAAAAGCCTTTTTAAGAACTCTGTCATTTTAAGCTTAGTTTAAGTCCTTTTAGTTGCTTATTTTTATTCTTTGTTGCTTATTAAGTATAGCTTATCATCTGTCTTAGCTTATTTCATTTGTTTCTTTGCTTATTTATGTTTAAAATAGCTTAACATTTTAGCATTTAGCCTTTTAGTGTAAATTAAGCATTTTGTCACCCTTTTGAGCTTATTTTTGAGCTTATTTTCAAGTTTTAAAAATTTAGTCTTCATTAAAGTAGGTTGTTTACAGCTTATTTATAAGCTGTGAAAAAAAAGTTAAAAAAAGCAAAAAGGGGAAGGTGGAAGTCCAAGGTGAGCAGGGCTCGAACCCTGGACCTCAACACCCTCAACCCTCTTATAACACACACTCTACCGCTGCGCCCTTGGGACTTTTTCGTTATAAGTCCCAAGTGGTTTGTATTTAAGGGCTTTTTAGCCCTTAAGCTTTCAGCAGGTTTTGGCTTATTTACGGCTTATTTATAAGCTGTTTGTCCAAGTTTGTATTTTTCCTAGGTTTTTAATAGCTTAAAGTATTTTCTTGCAATTTTTCAGATTTTCCCCATTTCGTTTGGTATTTTTAATTAATTTATTTCATTAAAACTGTTTTTAATTCATAAAAAATTATTAAAAAGTCAAAAAAAATCTAATTCTTTTTTAGAAAATTTTCTTTTATCAGATAGAACTTAGGAAAATTAGATTTACTTTCGTAGGGTTAAAATTTTAGATTTTGATTTTTTAAAGAACGGGATTGAATCCCGTTCACGTTTTTCGTGTTTTTAAGCTTAAATCACTTTCGTTTTTGGTCTAGTTTTCTTAGTTCTTTCATTTTAGTCAATTAGGACTTATAAAAGTTAAAAAGATCATTTTA